>CM073763.1:10775715-10980715 GCA_037127475.1 Arma custos
ATTATGTTATACATATTTCTTTTTCGATATGAAAAATTAATTATAGTATTTTGATTTCAGGCTGACCAGATAACTGCAGACAAAACCATGAGTGTGTAAGTAATGAAGGCCCCATTATTTCTTTTAAATTACAAAAATTGTTGTTTTTTTTAATTATTTTTTAATTTATAATTTGATGAAAAGCTCTGCAATTATTTGAAGTTTTCCGTCCTTTCCTCTTTTTACTAATCAGTTGCTTTATTTTCTATTTTTTTTTTCAATACCTACTTCTTCTCTCTCTCTCTCTCTCTCTCTCTCTCTCTCTCTCCTCTATCTCTATCTCTCTCCTCTCTCTCTCTCTCGCTCTCTTTCTCCCCTCCCCCACTCTCTCTCTCTCTCTCTCTCTCTCTCCTCTCTCTCTCTCTCTCTCTCTCTCTCTCTCTCTCTCTCTCTCTCTCCTCTCTCTCTCTCTCTCTCTCTCTCTCTCTCTCTCTCTCTCTCTCTCTCTCTCACTCTCTATCTCTCTCCTCTCTCTCTCTCTCGCTCTCTTTCTCCCCTCCCCCCACTCTCTCCTCTCTCTCTCTCTCTCTCTCGCTCTCTATCTCTCTCCTCTCTCTCTCTCTCGCTCTCTTTCTCCCCTCCCCCCACTCTCTCTCTCCTCTCTCTCTCTCTCTCTCTCTCTCTCTCTCTCTCTCTCTCTTCTCTCTCTCTCTCTCACTCTCTCTCTCTCTTATTATTTCAGCACGCCTTATTTTCTTTCTTAACTTTACTTCTGCTTTTTAAATTGGAAACCATATTTTTGAAAACTTATCTATGTTGACGTCTTAAACTTGTTTAGGACTTTCTCGTGCATAATTATCTGGGTTTTTTTTTAGAACCATCATCCATCTATATATTTCTTTTCACACTCATTATGTACGAAAAAAAACAATCTTTTTCAACGAATTGTTTTGTTTTAATTTCTATGTTCCTTTGGACTTCTCTACAGCTTTTTCCCCGTTGTTTTTCCTTTATATTCATTGTCCGCAGTCTTTGTTAGACATACAATTTTAAGCAGCGCTTTTCTTTTCACTCTTTCAAGTTTATTTAAACCATTGTCTACAACCAGACATTGTCGTATGTATAGATATTTCAATTTCTTAACTTTATTTTAGTGACTTATATTAAATATTTTTAATAAATGCTTACGAGCATACTTTATGGTGCAATACGGTCTTCCTTTATTCTCTAGCATTTCTCCATTATCAGATTGTTCTAAATTACTTCTCCTAAAAACATCGGGTATGTTGAATTTGAAGTTTTTTACTACGATACTTTATTAGCAATGAATGTTTAAATTTTTAAACGAGCCCACTTAATTTTTTTTATAACGCTTCGTAACTCTGAACGTACATAAATTCTAAGCCTGGTTATTATACGAATAGAATTTGAGTTTGTACTTCTTATCTATTTTCCGACCATCTTGAGCTCTAAATAACCTAAATAAATATACATATCGAACATTGCTCCTGCCCATACTGCCGTCAAAATAAACATAAACAGTATTTTCTTTAATAATTTGTTGCCTAGTCGTATCAATTGTCGATAGTATTGCTGGATGTAGCCGAAACATGGTGACTGTAATAGTTATCAATCTCTATTCATGTCAAGCATGCCTTTTTTTTCCCTAGCTTTTAATAAACTAAAAAGTTTCTAAAAAAAAAAGTAATACAATAAAAAATAATAACTTTATGAGAATGGAATTTTCGTATATTATTGGTTTTCATTTATCTTGAGAGCGGAATAGGTTAGTAAGTAGGTGTGGTGTTATTGGTCCCTAGGCTTCAAGTTTGAGAACGGTTGTGGCAGATAAATTTCTTATTTAACAGCCTTGGATCAACTCGACGATCTGGTGAATCTCCTGGGATCATTCAGCTCTAGGGAAGAGCCTAGGCGGTCGTGCCTGATCTCAGCGAAATCACCCGGGCACTGAGGGAGTGGAAAAATAATGAATATTAAATGTGATTCAAAAACTTTAGTATTAATAGTAGATAGATAATTTAATAATAATGTCTTTATTAATTCTGGGACAAGTCCCTATAGAATAACAATACAGGTGTTGTAAGCTATTATGCCTTAGAGTGTAAAATAATTACATTTAATTAATTGTTACTAGTAATTTAGTAAGTGAGAAAGAATAAAAAAAAATTAATGAACAAAAAATGCGAAATACCTACAATAACAATATTTTAAAAATAGATTAGAAGAAGAGAAAGAAAAAAAAATTAAAATAAGTTAACAATAATTATATAACAAAAACAATTTATGGTTACACTAGCTTTAGCCCGCGGCTTCGCTCGCGTGGAATTTGGTCTGCCACATAAAGTTTCGTGGCAGATCATTTTAAATAAATGATTTAATTTTTTTTAACTATAAGTTACTCGTACATCAAAAATTTCAGATGTCTAACTTCAAAACTGACGGATTCCATACAATCTTTGAAGCCCTATTATATTAAGGGGAAAACCCTTGGGGGTGGAATTATCTAAATTTCTTTCATAAATTATACAAAGAACCAATCTGCAAATTTCAAGATGCTAAGTTCCTGATTTGCCTATAATTATGTACTGTAATGGATTCTCCACAGTACCTAAAAAACTGTCTGGGGGAGGGTACGTGCCCCCGTGTTCCCTCACCCCCTAAATCCGACCTTGCTGTAGCCTATATGTTATTCTGATGTATAACCTATAATACTGTAAAGTTTCATCCAAATCCGTTCAGTAGTTTTTGCGTAAAAGAGAGACAAACATACAAACTTTCTCATTTATAATATAAGTAAGATTTTGTTTGTTTGTTCATTTAACGTCACTTTATGCTGCTATGGCTAATCGGACGATGCTACAGTGGGAGCTCTAAATTTTGCCTATCCAGGTTTAATTAGGATAGGGATTTTTAACGAGAACTTGAGATCGTACAGGCTCGGGTCCCCCTAATATAAGTAAGATTAGTAGGATATCAAAACAATAGTTTCACCCATGTACTTTCTGTTATTTTAACAACTATTGTCATGTGATTTGCCTTTAATTATGCACTATAATGGATTCTCCACAGTACCTAAAAACTGTCTGGGGGAGTACGTGCCCCCGTGTCCTCCCCCTTAAATCCGACCTTCCTGTAGCTTATGTGTTATTCTGATGTATAACCTATATTACTGTAATAAAGGTTATACATCAGTTATACATGTAAAGTTTTATCCAAATCCGTTCCGTAGTTTTTGCGTGAAAGAGAGACAAACATACAAACTTTCGCATTTATAATGTTAGTAAGATATATATATCGGATTTATGCCAAGGAAAAAAAAAAAAAAGAAATGAAGAAAAGTTAAACAATACTATCAGAGATTTACATGTCATCCCTTTTTGTCCTTTTTTTCTTTTTTAACATCTATCTATATGACATTAATAATACATATGTACATGGTTTAAATTCCACACTCATATATTTAAATACATAATAACACACATAAATGTACATCAAAAAACATCATTCATTCATCGAATAAAGAGGACATTAAGTCAAAACTGTTCCCCTACTATTTTCGATTTTTTGGGAATTGTAGGGATAATAGGTGATGGAATATACGGGACTTGAAAGTTGGAAGATTATTGGATGAATATATGTGTTTATGTACACAGATACAGAAACGGAGACTCCCTAGGACTCATCCTTTCCTTTTAAAGTCGGTAATTTAAAGTTAGGTGGAAAATCATGACATTTCAACATATACTATCGGCAAATTCAACTCCCTGCAGGACCTTGGGTTGGAAGCAGCACAAGTACTCAGCCCAAATCCTTTATGGGTCGTAGTGGTACATTTATTTTTCTTTATCTATTTTAAATCTAATTTGTAATAAATTGGATTGCTTAGATAACTCAACTACATTTTTATTGACTGGAAACTGCTGCTCACCGCTACGAAGTAAAGAAAAACTATAATTATTATCATTAAGGTTTTTTTTTCATATTATTGGAAGTACCAAAATAATTATTGCACGTTTGAAGTGATAATTGAGCAGTTCACATAAGTAATTAACATATCTATGTCGGTGGGGAGTGTTCCTTCTCGGTCCTTATTGCTTTGAGCAGTTCCCAAGGTTCGTGTCATGACAGACGGTTCTACGGCCATCCTTTTGCCGGCAATTTTATTTGGTTTGTTTTTTATTCTTCTGTCTTGCCTTTGTAGAAGCAATCAGTATAAAATCAGGATCACATTCTTATATTTTCTGAAAAAGGAATAAGGTAAGTATTTTTAAGAAATTGAGTGAAAACTTGTATAACATCGACAATGTTTTGTTGTTAATTATTTTTTTAATAACTGTATGCGTCTTAATGAACGAAACTCGTTGAGTTGTGATAACACTTAAGTTAATGGGTAGATATTCGTTTACGAATTTTCAAATGTTGTTGGGATAAAACCAATGACCAATATAAAAACTAAACGATTGTTCTTATTTAATTTTATTCACGAATATTTTTATTTCATATTTTTACATCTACTGAATTTCTATACCTATTTTCTATATGTTTATGTTATATTCACATCATATTTTATATTAATACACTTGTTTCTACTGTATACAGTTATAATATTAACTTCCCTTACTTATATTTTCTATTTTCTTTTCATGCTTTAGATTTCACATTTATAAACATTATTTTTAATTTCTAATTTTTCAAATTTATCAATCCTTTCTTTCTACATATGCTTGTATTATAATATATATAACCTCTAGATGTCTGGTATCATTCCATTTATATCTATAATTAAACTGTTTTTTCTAAATCCTTCATATTCCACCCCTTTTTCTATATTTTAATCTTCTCATTTTGTATCTTTCCGTTTACCTCCTCAGTTTTCTTTCCCTTTATATTATGTTTACATTTTATCCTTTCTGCACATTTATTTTCTGTATTTTATATTCGTATTCTTTAATTATTATATCTGTCACCTTTTTAATTTTTGTTCATCGTCTATAATTTTATTATTATCTGTCACTATTTTAATTTTATTATATTCTGTAACCACTTTTATATTCGTTATCTTTAATCATCATATCTATTCACTATTTCATCATATCTAGTCACTATTTTAATTTCCACATTACTTGTCACCATATGCTTGTTACTGCAACGTTTCTTATATGTTTTTCTGTTTGTTTCTCTCTCTTAGCCGTGAAGATGGCCTACATTGTAGGCCGAAACGTCGGCACACAATATATAAGTTACACTTATTAAGGTGTTTTTATTGACTGCACCCCCAACTATTTCTTCCTTATATTTGAAGTTACAGTCAACCAATTCTTCTCTACTATGATGAAGATTCGCGTTACTAATCCAGCTTTGGCAAATAAATTATTTAATCTATTAACAGCCAGGGATAGCCTCTTTGGCATCTGCTAACACTCCA
Organism: Arma custos; assembly: GCA_037127475.1. Lineage (NCBI taxonomy): Eukaryota > Metazoa > Arthropoda > Insecta > Hemiptera > Pentatomidae > Arma > Arma custos. The sequence continues at coordinate 10,781,141 of CM073763.1, forward strand.
GGGGCTCACCCAGCCTTCATAAAGTGGCAATCGTAAGCTTGACCCTAAACTCGTGATACGTTACACCGTATTTGGGTCTGTTTCGGAAAACGCATGCATTCGGTAATTATGATTACTTATATGAAATAACTCCATATGTTTCAGAAATTTAACATGTAACCTAATTGTAAATGCAGTTATAACTTTTATTATTGAGAGGTAAATAGTTGACTGGAGGATCTAATATGGGAGTTATATAGTCTGGGGGTGCAGTAAAAAAAAACACTAAATAAGACGAACTCATTTATTTAAGTGCAAACTGGTGGAAGGAAGAGTCCTCTGACTGTCCACGCATTATAACTTTTATTGATAACTGTTATAACCTAATAGGAATAAAAGAATATATGTTTGTATCTATGTATAATTTAAAACACAACAAATAACCAAGACAATTATAGATATACATTTTCAATTTGTAGGACAAAAATCCACAATATTCTTCAGGATCTGCTCAAATAAATTCCTGTTTTCGTACCTCCTTCTCTAAATATATTCACAAAGGTACTAATCTATCATCGTCCGATGGGTACAGCATTCTCTCTTGTTCCTTCTCTTGAGAGGTGACCATAGAGATTCGATTCGTTGGGTAAGAGCTCCTGAGGTTACTTAATTTCATGTCCCTTGGAACAGAGTCTGTTTTGTATAATACCCTTATCTTGTGCATATTTTATGCTTGATTCTTGGTTTTTAACTATTTTCGCCAATTCTAAGAAATTCATTTTAATGACTTATTAAATCACATATACTATAAATAAACTACATGATTTTATCTATCTTTACATTTTTATTTCTATTAGGTTATAACAGTTATATACAAAAATAACTGATACTAAATAATAATAATTAAATAATAATTTTAATTATAATCTGCATGCGTTTTCCGAAACAGACCCCCGTATTTTTTTCCAATATTATAATATAGAAGAAAGAAGTTAAAAAAGAATAAGTTTAAAAAGAAGTTTAACAAATAAATAAGCAAAATTTTCTAGCCAAGGTTAGAGTTAATTGGAGAAAAACATGGTTGGTTGAAGGTGATCTGAGACATATCACCTCCCTGCACAACTTTTGTCTTAGAAGCAGTACAGAAGTTTGAAAATACAATATGTGCCAAATGGCATATGTATAGTTTCTGAAATAAATATTTTTATTGCTATTAATAAAAAAAAGAAGCAGTAGAGCCTATGGCTTGTACTGAACCCTAGTCTCTTCTTGGGTTGTAGCTGTACAGGCTTTTTTATATTTTACGCTTCAGTCCAATAGTATGCATTGTTTTTAGCCCAACTAACATAACATAAAGTTCCATCTATAGCTGTAATTAATAATTTATTCGTAAATTTCCTTTTTATTTTCTCTAAGCTGTATTCCCATGAGCTCGGTTTTTGATGTGAAACATCTAATGGCGCGTTTGGTGAGTGTGATGCGAAAACTTCGAGCAGGCTGTGCTTCTCGTTAAATTTATTATTTAATTGAACATTAATGTGCTCAAATTTAAGTTATTAAGTTATTTTCGAATTGCTGTGATTCTAATCTCGTAGGATACGTTCGAACCGTAATAAATTATTGGCATATGTATAAAAGACACCTGAATGTGAATGGAAGGATCACTTTTGCAGTGTTTTGCGCTGTTTTTGCTTAGCTTGCGCCTTACGCTGATGAGGTCCACACGTATCTAGTGGAATCAACCTCAACAGCCAAACGGGCAGCCTTGGGCGGGCAAGGGACCACCGCACTTTGTCTACATCATCTGAAGACATGATGGACCTAGAGGAAGTACGAGGCTCGAAGAAGAGTTTTCTGAATTTCAATATTTGACTCAAATTCCTTTTTTTTTCTAAAATAAATTTCTCGTTTTCATCATAAATGGTAATAAATTTCATGTTGCTAAAATTTCCAATTCTTCATTTCTAATTGGCCAATGTAAAGTTACCATTTCGCTTTTATACTCATTTGGCAAGTGAGAGCAACTGATGATGTCGTGGTCCGCCCATCGACTCGGCTTCTCGCCACTACGACGCTTCTATCTCTACTCTATACCGCTTGGCTTGTTTGTGTATAGCGTAATAATATTAATAATTAAATATTGATAATAATCCAAGGGAATCTACAACAAGATAGATTAACAAGATATGGCACAACCATAGATGCAGTATTTACAAGAAACCTCTATAACGTTAAAAATGACACTTTCGTTGTTTATTTTAGTTATCATCGGCCTATTGTTACTTTGATACCATCAGAAACATCACCGAGTGTTATTACAGAAATAACTGATGATAATAATTTGTAATATTTTATTTGGATTATAACGTGGTCTTTTATGCATATTTTTTGTGAAAATAATATTATTTTTATCAGATAAATCTAAAATAAAATCTGTATTCCCTTACATTACATCCTTTTCTTAAATAATTAATTCTTTCCCAGTAACACTAACTTCTATGTTTCACATCAACCAGGCGTCTCCCGACGGCTTACTTTTGTTGTCGTTATTTTATAAGCCTCCATAAGATCCCTGGGAAAACTGGCAAATTACGACCAATTCTTCACATCAGATGGAAAATTTTCAAAGCAGTCATACAACATTTTCAGCCAGACAGGTTTGAAGTGATAGATGAGGATGCTTGCTAAGTAAGAAGCTTTAAAAGTTACCTCCCACATGGAACCTATAGAAGTGAGCTTACAGATAATCTTGGCGTGTCACAGACACGTGCTAGGAAGGTCAAGGGGAACACGATCGGTCTGGAAGGGAAGCCAACAGTATCCTTTGAGCCAACTGTTGCGGAACTTTCTGCAGGTTCTCTTTCCGACAAGTAGTTTGCATAAAGCTTTAAAAAATATATATGTTTTTAGCTGCATCGAAACTAATCTTCTGATCTTCGGTGAGTTATAAAAGATCGTATGGAAGCCTTCTTGGGCTAGGGAGTATGCCTACTTGTTTCCCGAGATTTCTACACGAGAAGGGATGCGATTCTATCCAACTATTATCAGTTGGACAGACCTCTTCTGAGAGTCTGCTATCTTTACCAAAGTAATGCAAAGTTGGCTTATTTCTGGTCAGACGGTTCTTGCGCACTTTGCTGATAAAAGTTATCATAATTTTTTCCAATCCAAATTATTTGATAGGACATAGTAATAGACTTCAACGCCGTACTCCTGTTCTTCCACTTTCTCTCTCTTCAGAGGCGATATCCTCACAGCCTTCTTCTTCGGTCTTCTTTATCATATCAGGTGTGTACTCTGTACATTTCACATGTCCTCAGCTTAGATCGGTGTAGTCCCTGATGGTGCGAGGAAGCAGGTCTTGAATTCCATACTTCCATGGATGGTCTTTAGACAGAAACGTTGTTTGACTGATCTTTATGCGACTTGCCATAATATTACTCCTGGAACTGAGGAACCAGCAGAGATCACACCTTCTATCATTATATTGAAGAATATTGGGCTTAAGGCTTAATCCTGAGGGATACCATTTCGACCTTGTTTGAACAATGAGATTTCATCAAGGCAAAGCACTCTAATGAATCATTATGCAAGAAATATCCTGACCACATTCCAGTTGTACTAAACTTCTCTGTTAGCTACTACCTATAAGTCAAGTGAAAAACTGTCTTATAATCCATGAATACTGTGAGTATACTCAGTTTATATAAAAATAACCGTTAATTTCTTACTTTTGTTAACCGAGTACTTGATCTCTTGTGCCTCTACATTTTCTAAGCCCAGCTTGTTCCGGAGGCAGAATAACGTTCCAGGCGCTGATGGAGACATCCGAACGAACCTTGGGAAATAGAATCAAACGTGCTTTATGCCATACCGTCAGGTAACGTGATGGGTTATCTGCAGGTATGATCCTCTTATCAACAACGGCAAATTCAGCTGCCTAGGAATTGCCACTGACATATGTATTGAGAAAAACATAAAATGTCAAAATTAAAATAAAATTACAAAAGGGATGTTGCATAAAGTAGTGCCTATGCGAAACTTTGACAAATCAAAAAAAGTATACTCAACAGGTCTCCAGGCCATTTTCTTTTTAATCTTCTCATAGGAAGTCCTATTTACAGAAATTTGGAAAGAAGTAACTAGATTTCGATGACGTGTTGATGAATGGAATGTTGTGTATTTGGTGTATATATATGATTTTGCAGTTGGAATGTTAATTTCATTGTGTATGGTGTGATTCGAAATATTCCATGGAGAATTAACAATTTTTCATAGAATTATGGGTTGTGTTGTTTGCATCTTGTGTCTATGGACGTGTTTTATTGAACCCCAAAGTTCTGCTCCATATTTCCAAATAGCCCTTTGCATAGTTACAGATACATATGTTTTCATTTGATATGTATGAATTCGGATTGGCATTGTTTTACATCAGTACCTTTGCGTTTTCCGGTTTGACCTCTTTTAAATTAAAGCTTAAAGTAAGGATATTCCCTGTTACCTCATGGAATTGATAAAGTTGAACGTACTTACAAATGAGTCACCTCAGAATATATCAGGCGGGTGTCAAGATTGTCCATGTCTCGCGCTTAACAATAATGGGAATCGCATTAAATTACACTTATAATTGAATAAACCGTAATAATAAAAAAAAACGGTTAAGACATAAAAGTGGCGGAGATCCCCACTTCAGTCTCATTCCAATGCCAGTAACTGGCTAGCTTCTCTTCTTTTAGGTCACAGTTCTGTTCATCCTGAGGAAAGTAACAAGTTCTTGGTTATTGTTTTTAATGAATAAGTGTTATACTTCGTATGGAGGAAGGAGCTTTAGTGTCAAGGTACGTTCAATTTATTGTTATATTAATTTTCACCAACAGTTAAATGTTTATATTAATCTTTTTTTTTTTATTACATTCTTTATTACTTAGCTAAAATCAGTTATTTTTACGTACATACTTCCTTGCGTTCCGATTTAACAATCTATCCGATGTCTTTCTTCTCTATTCCGAGATAACTATTGTTTCTCCTTAGATCTCTCTTTGAATCTTTCACCCTTTATTATTACCTGTAACATGTGATAATGTTTAGAATGCTAGGAATATTTACAATATACCGAGCTGATGTCTTCTGGTATCTCGGTTTTTTTATAAAAAGTCTCACAGGGTTTATTGTACCAGGGGAGAAACGGCACAGTTGTAGGCATGAGAGCATACGTACAAGATGTAAGCACTCACATATTGGAGGTAAATATATTTTTTGTAACTACGATCAGCACATAATAAAAGTTTATTCTATCTCGTGGCAAAGGATCATTATTTACTAAAGAACTCGCAGTCAATGAACCAAGAAAAGGGGTGGATATGACTTTAATCAATGATACATTATTACTTTATCTCAGTCCTATCGATCTCAGGGTGGCATCCTCTACGACAATCAAAGTCTGCAGTATTTTGTATTGTGCTCTCTGAAATATACAACAAATTTAAATCGAAATTCTTTGAACCAATAACATTTTGTTTCCCCTTTTTTAAATAATCAAATATTTGTTCTGTCATTCTATATTCAGGCATTCTTATTAGATGTTTTTTTGAAAAGATATGCTGAAACTTTTCTGCAATTCTTTAATCTGTGTTTCTGCTCCTAACCAATCTTTTCTATAAGAGCCATATCAGTTGTGAATGCTAAACAATTGGTTCTGAGTTCCTATTTTAATTCAATTGCTTTTGTTCAGATTTTTATTCTTCTCTCTGGTTGCTAATCGGCTTGAGATTAGTGATAAGATTAACTAAAATACTTTTTCGATTATTTGCCTTCATTCCTACCGGCAACATTGTTTTTACAAATATCATTTATATAAGTAATATATATTGCCTATAAGTTCAATTATTCTTCCGGGATTTGGTAACCTTCTTGATCAGCTTTTGGGGATGTGCTAAGTATGGCTGTAATGAAAAAGAAATATGTGACATTACCCCTTTTAGTATGAAGTGATTAATTTGTATTATTTACTTCAGCTAACTGCAATTAGCTTCTATAATTATATTTAATCTTTTTTCTTCTTCTTCTTCCTCCTTGGTGCCTTTCAGCGCGGATGGGCCTCGTCAATCCATTTACGCCAACTACCACGGTCCTTCGCCAACGCTTTCATTGCATTCAACTGCTTATCTCTTTTTTCTCCTAGCTTGGTGATCTCGTCCAACCAAGTTTTCCGAGGTCGACCCCTTGGTCTATTCTCTGTCGGCCTTGCTTCAAAAAACTTCCGGGGTTTCCTCTCCTCGTTCATCCCCATCACACGACCGAACCATTTGAGATTATTCCTCTCCAAGGTTTCTAACAATGGTGGGAAACCCTTACTTCTTCTCTGATCCGTTCGTTGCGAATATGATCTCTTCTGGTTCGGCCAGCCACTCTCCTTTATTTTAGGTATTTCATTTCGGATGCGGTCAGTCTGCTTTTGTGATTATTAAGTAGGACCCGACTTTCACTTCCATCCAAAGGGTTGGGAAGTACAGTGAGTTGTTTAATTAAAATAATTATATAATAATAATTAATAATTATAATTGTTTAATAATTATATTTATTTTGGTCTTGTTTTCAACCTCTCTCATCCCTACGACAGGGAAGTTTTTTTTTTATTCAAGTGCTTTTAAGCATGTCATTACTCTAGGTCTCTTGTCATTATTATAAGAGGGAATGTTAATTTTTGTATACTATTAATTATTATTGCCGGAACCAGAAAAAATGTGATTATTTTATTATAATGCAATTGGGAAAAACCACAATGCAAAGCCTTATGTTTCAAAAATACACCCACTTACCAGTCGATGTTTTGCCTATTCAGGCATTATCAAGACACCAAAAACAAAAAGGGGGGTTATGTGAATCACATCTCGAAGAAAAAGGTGCAAAAAATCCCAACAATCAACAGCACCCTATACAGCACCCCACCACCAAGACGTTCAACATACAACTGAACGAAAGTAATACGCAACCAGCTGGGAAGGTTATAGAATCAGCTGATCCACAACACATATCAAGTAATATTAACCTATAAAAATAAATTTTTATAGGTTAATATTACTTGATATGTGTTGTGGATCAGCTGATTTACTTTTATATCAAGTAATATTAACCTATAAAATTTATTTTTATAGGTTAATATTACTTGATATGTGTTGTGGATCAGCTGATTTACTTTTATATCAAGTAATATTAACCTATAAAAATTTATTTTTATAGATTAATATTACTTGATATGTGTTGTGGATCAGCTGATCCTATAACCTTCCCAGCTGGTTGCGTATTACTTTCGTTCAGTTGTTTGTTGAACGTCTTGGTGGGGGGGTGCTATCTCATGTTTAGACCCTGTTTGGGCTGTTGATTGTTGGGATGTATTGCACCTTTTTCTTCGAGATGTGATTCACATAACCCCCCTTTTTGTTTTTGGTGTCTTGATAATGCCTGAATAGGCGAAACGTCGACTGGTAAGTGGGTGTATTTTTGAAACATAAGGCTTTGCATTGTGGTTTTTCCCAATTGCATTATAATAAATAATGGTGTTTATTTTTGAGTTTTTGGCTCTATTTTAGTGATGTGATTATTTTATTTAGCAAAAATTCGATTTTCCGAGTTTAGTATTTATTCTTAATTTTCCTTGCATCTTTGTGAGGTGCAGTTGCGAATTCGGGTGTAGATGTCTTGGGTTGAAATACTTAACGTGTAAATTCTCTGAGATTTCATTTTCAGCTGTAAATTTTTTCAGTAACAATTAATTATTTCTTTAATCGAGTGCTTCCAAACACTTATTTCTTTTGTAATTATTCTAAAAGAAACTGTTCGGTAATAATGATTGTAAGATATTAAATATTAATACCGGTATTATAAAAAATGTGATTATATAATCTAGCCAAAATTCTATTTTCCGGGTTTAGCATTTATTCTTTATTTTCATTATATTTTTTTGAAACGCAGTAGCGATTTTTTTAAAGGATTATTCCTTCGGACGTAGCCTTGGGTTCAGATATTTAATTTGATCAATTCTCTGAGAATACATTTTAAACTGTAAACTTTAGAATTAGAATTAATTCATTTTTTTATTCAAAAGGTTTCAAGCACTTGTAACTCTTGTAATTATTCCAAAAGGAAGTGTTCTGTAATTAGTATTGTAGATATCTATGAATTATTAATACCGGTATTACAAAAACATTTATTATATAACATTACCCAAAATTCGAATTTACGGGTTTTGTATTTAGTCAGAATCGATCCATAATTTTCCAAATATTTTTTTTAAATGCAGTAGGGATATTTCTAAGGATTATCCATTTGGACATACTTGTAGATGTCTTGAGGTCAGATTCTGCCTCAAGTTGATGTGCGATGTACTGTCTAGGTAGATTCGAATATTTTCTGTCGTGACAATGCCTGAATTGGGAAAACGCTGGTTAGTATATCGAGGTAGTATATTTTATAACGATAAAATATGGTTAGCATGTCGAGTATATTACGGACTGAGTTGCTTTCCTCTAAATTTTGTATTCATAGTTATGCAATATAAATTATCCATGCGTAATTATACAATATGGAAATACTTATATTCAATGATAATAATTAATAATTATTTTAATTAAATTAGATTGATTTTCAGCTGGATGAAATGATCTTAACTTCTTTGCTCTTAGCAATAGGACCAAGACAGAACGAGATATTTTATCTATAGTAAATATATTAAGTCCAATCTCCTGCCTGCCAGTGCAGACTTTTTTCATATCAACCCTTTTTATGGCTTTTCATTATTTCTAAAATCTCGAACATATCTTAACAATTTTTGGATGGGATATTATTTCTCTATTTTTTTTTCTTTCAATAATATTGATAAGCTATACTCACAGATACACATACGGAAGTAAAGATGACGACAGCGTGGGATGTGCATGGTTCAGAGAAAATAAATCTGGCTGGTTATCGAAAAACTGTATAAAGTCACTTGTGGTCTAGTGGTTAGCGTAACAAACTACTAAACCAAAGATAGCGGGTTCGTAGCCCGGCAGGTGGCCCTAGGATTTTTTTAAGGGAGTAAAAAATCCTTAGTTACGCCGTCCTTCGGAAGGGACGTTAAACGGGGGGCCCGAGTCTGTACAATGTCAGGTACTCGTTAAAAATCCCTATCCTAATTAAACCTGGATAGGCAAAATTTAGAGCACCCACTGTAGCATCGTCCGTTAAGCCATAGCAGAATAAAGTGGCGTTAAATGAACAAACAAACTGTATAAATTGAGTTCCTGGTGCTCAAAAAAATAATTTTAAAGGATGTAGAATTTCTGTATGAACATCCATCATAGGCTTGCATGCACATCATCATACACACTGACAACAAGAACATCATTCATTCCATTTAAAACGCTAACATACACGACCCTTAAACAGAAGAAATAATATCAACTTTGATAAAATTGACGGCGATAGGAAAGAGGGTCATGATAGAATGGGCTAAAGCACATGCAGGGGATGAGGGCAACAAAAGAGCAGACCGTTTAGCCAAAGAGGCAACCAACAGCGAGCTAAGTTCCCAATGTCTTATCTCAAGAAGCAGCTAAAAGAAGAGACAATTACAAAATGGAACCCTATTTGGACTTTATCGACAAAATCACCCAGCCTACACAGATACATTCTTCGCATAACAGTTGAACATTACAAACAATTACGCAGCTCAGATTTCAAATTAACACAATTTTGAACAGAACACGGAAACACAAAATAGAATCTGAAACGGTTTAACATTATGAGAACAGAAGCGTGTGATGAAGGTGTATAGACCCAAACTTTCAGACACATACTGTATGATTGTTCATGACACGACAGACCGAAGGCAGATCCAGGATATTTATCCAGGGGGGGGCACAACGGGCAGAAGCAAAAAAATCAACAATAACTTAGAGATAAACTTGTAGTATTTATAGAAAGGTTTATTAAAATATCTAAATAATAGTTTCACTCATGTTATTTCTGTTATATTAACAACTATCATCACATTATTTGGCTATAAGTATGTGCTGTAATGGATTCTCCACAGTACACAAAAAACCGTCTGGGGGACACGTGCCCCCCGCTGGATCCGCCTATCCGACAGACAACAAATTAAATTGATAAAAAATATAATTCTCAAACGAGGGACTTGGCCTGAGACAGCACATTTAATCACACATTATACTTACATATATTTATAATTAATTTTAATGTTTCTCTTTTTTTATGTCTCTGAATAAAGACAGAATGATTTTCCATATGGATGCCTTTAAGGATAGGCTTATGGCATAATGTGAACTTGGGCTGACGTAGTTATGTAATCGCTTGCCATTTTAGCCAGTTCTCAATTATGGCAAGTGAATGTATCAAAAACCTTGACAGAGCCAACACATCGCATCCTACTTCTGCCCACAGTGTCTTGTTACAAGGATACCAAGTTTGTTTTGTTGGTCTTTATGCTCAGTGCTTTTGGAATCCATATGGTATCGGCGAAACTTCAAGCTGGAAAATGCACTAAATTTTAACATATTTTCTTTCACATTTCCAATTAAGGGGAGTATTAAAATCATAAAAGCTTTTAATACGATTCGGTTAAATTAAAAACACGTTTTAAGATTCTCTAACCAAGTCTTAATTACAAGTTTGTTTATCCATTGTCACTTTATGCTGCTAAGGCTAATGTGAGAGTACTAAATTTTGCCTATTCAGGTATAGTTAGGATTGGGATCATTTATCTCCATAGCCTCCATTTTATGTCCCCTTCAAAGGATGGCATAACCAAAGATTTTTAAGCAATTTTAAATATTTGATTTTACACTTTATTTGCAATTTTCCCAAAAACAATTCTGATTTTGTTCAAACTCAAACAATTAAACGCTCTTTAATACCAGTTAGTTCTCATCCTCATTCAAATAGCTTTTATAGCTGCCTAATTTTCAAAATTACTTTAGTCTAGAATGTTTTTAATTTTGTTTATTTTCAATAATTTAAAAAAAAAGCGTGTGCCACTACGACCCAAAAATGGTCTCGGGTTTAGTACATGTTGGAGGCTGCACTGTTTTAGGACAACAGTCGGGCAGGGAGGTTATTTGTCCGAGATCACACTCAACTTCTAGGTTTTCCCCCAATTAAGGGTACACACATTATAGAGGTTGGGTTATCCTCAAGAGGGTCCGTAAATCCCAACGTGTGGCACGTAGGTGTTGCTGTTAAGAGATTAAATAATAAATCTGCCATAGCTGGATACGAAGCCGCGATCTTCAAAACAACTACTCTAAACTCTACTCGCTAGAATACTCCCTCTTCATGATTAAGTGTAATTAAGTGTGTTAATATCATGGATGTGTAATATAGTTTTGGAAAGTTAATGATTTCAAAATAATCCTTTATTTATAAAATGGTATAATGGAACGTTAAGCGATGAATAACGCATAATTTTGAGTGATTTCTCTAATCAGTGGTTTCTATTTGTATATAATTTTTAATCCTGATACAAGACTGAAAAGACAAGAAACTGCTCGACGTTTTCGCCTACTTCAACATTTACTGGATAAACGTTCTAAGCTCCCAATTAATTATAAAAGACCCATTTACATGACAGTTATTAGAGCTATTTGGACATACGGAGTTGAGCTTTGGGGCTCTACTAAACCATCCATTTCATCTCGTATCCAATCCTTACAATCCAAAATCCTTCCGTAAAATCCTCAATGCTCCTTATTATGTGACAAACAAACTCATCCATCATGATCTTAATATCCCATATGTTGCTGATTTGGCTCAAACTAGATACCTATCCTTCCATTACAAGCTCCATACACACTTGAATCCGCTAGTCTCTCAACTTGCTTCCCATACTATTCCTGATAACCCTCCGAGGCGGCTAAAAAGAAGATTTTTTTTTTGTCATTTGTTCATATTAGCAGATTTACTTGTTTTATCAATATATAGTTGTAAATATCAATTAAGTAATCTTAAAATATGTATATAATTTTTAATTAAAAATAAAAATTTGCATAAAACTAAACAGGAAAAAGAAATAAAATACACTGGATGTTTTGCAGATTTAAATTGCGTTATACTGTACGTTCCCATCAATTTTTTTCTTTGTTTCGTTGACTCATCTCTTATAAGTAACCTATTTTATCTGCGTGATTAATACATTATCGTGCTATAGAATTCATGAAGCACTTAAGGATATTATCATTATAATTATTTAACTTTATAATTACTCATGGTTAAGAGTATAAGTATTTCCTTATGTGTGTCTGCGTTTTAAACAGTTTTCATATGGTCGTCACTTGTTATAATTTCTACCAAAATTGATGGCAATCGTAATTTTTGCCCTATCCTTCCTGATAAAATGTAGTAACAGTTTTAAACCTCCCTTATATGCTCTCTATTAGGGCAGTGGAAGGTTAAGGGATACGCATTATCGGAATTCTCTCAAGTTAAAATAGAATATTGGCCTTCGAAGTGCACCTGGTCCGGGAACGTTTTTCCTCTGAGTCTTTGTGCCTGCTACGAGCTCCGATACGAGCTGGTATTTGTCTGCACAAAGGAATGAAACAAGATTGACATTTACCGAACGAAAGGAATTACCAGAAGTGAGATGAGGCGGAATCCATCTGTGTAAAATTACTCGCCAAGAGAACAATTGAAACTTTTTTTTTTTTTAATTTTGTTCATACATTTTAGAAAATTCTTGTCATAATTTTTGAGATATGTAGTCCTTAACATGTAATGGTAAAAGACGACATCGGCTCTAGGTATACAATTTGATAATAATAATTAATAACAGGTAAATAATAGAAGTGTATCGAAGATAGCGGTAGTGACAAGAATATAAATAATAACGTTGCATAATTATTATATTGTAAATAATGAGAACAATGTGGAAATAATAAATAAGTAATGGCATGCTAAAACAATATTACAAATATATTAATCTCTAACAGTAGAAGAAAAAATGGATCAATAACTGTATGGAGAAGAGACGAAATAAAAACTGTACAATGTAAGTTAGAAAATCTTACTAATATTATAAATGTGAAAGTTTGTATGTTTGTCTCTCTTTCACGCAAAAACTACTGAACGGATTTGGATGAAACTTTACAGTAATATAGGTTATACATCAGAATAACACATGGGCTATAGCAAGCGCGGATTTAGGGGGGCGCATGGGGGCAGCCCTCCCCCCCCCCCGACAGTTTTATAGGAACTGTGAAGAATCCATTATAGTACATAATTAAAGGCAAATCAGGAATTTAGCATCTTGAAATTTGCAGATAGGTCCTTTGTATGATTTAAGAAAGAAGTTTGGATAATTCCACCCTTATTATAATAAGGGTTCAAAGGTTGTATGGAATCCGTCAGTTTTGAAGTTAGACATCTGAAATTTTGTACGAGTAACCTATAATGAAAAAAATTAAATTATTTAAATAATTAAATTATTTATTATTTTAAATTATTGTTAAAAAGCACTGTCAAGAAACTATATGCGGTAATCCAAATTCTATGCGAGCGAAGCCGCGGGCAAAAGCTAGTATTAACATATTTATAAACCATGGTAGCGGAGTGGCTCAGTGGTAGAGTTGTCATGCCTAAAATCCTGGTTCAAATCCTGCTGCTGGCAAGACTTTTATTTACTGTATTAGCAGCCAGAGATGGATCTTATGGGGTCTAAGTCCCTCCTATGGCTCACCCAGCCTCTATAAAGTGGGTATCCATAATAAGGGGGGGGAATCTGGCGGTTGAGCGTGATCATCCTCATTTTACATTCCTTCAGAAGGTCGGCATAACCAAGGATTTTTTTCTCTATTTAAAAAATCCTAAAGGCACCTGTCAGGCTTTAAACCAACTATCTTGGGCATAATAGGTTCATATGCTAACCACTACACCGCAGGTGACCCCATCCATGGCTGCTAAAAGATTAAATAATTTATCTGACATACCTGGATTCGAAACCGGGACCTTCATCATAGCTCTCTACGTACTGAACCACTACGCTCCCTAAGATTATAAAAGAAATATATATTATAAACACAAATACTTATTACTCGTAAATATGAATTAGTGTAAGTTAAGTCAAAGTTCTCCCCTTGATGAAGTTTATTATCATTATGCTGCACTCAATTAATATCTATTATGGTAGGCACTAACATTTAAATAACACTTTCAAAATACAATTGCGTAAATATATGCAACAGTTTAAAAATCTATTGCATAAAACCAATGCGTAAAGAGAGGTATTCGGTATCGTATTTATAGATGTGTTACCTCGTCGGGCAAAAGCTCAATTATTTCAACTAAAGCACTTTTATTAACAACTTTATTTATTTTTATTACAAAAGAAAATACGAATGTAATACGCAAATGTGTTCAGTAATAGTTCGTTATCAAGAACCGTACCTCACTATAACACCTTCACACACTATTACCTCCCAACATATCGTAGATCGATAATATATCGATAATCGCGGTTATTTAATTTATTGTTCAATCTTGCTAGCATCGCTACAGATATTTTTTTATTATAATTTTAAGCAGCATTATCAGTTTTAAATAACTTTTTATCACACGCCATATCATCGACTCCAACGCACCCTGCCAGCCCACCCAGAAACTACCTCCTCAATTTCGACCTGATGTTGCGTGACCTAGCCACTCCAGCTTAATGCACGAACGGAGAAAGCGTCCGTGTGACCTTGCCGTGACCTTGCTCAGAATTCCTGACCAGAACATGGTCATGGAGGTCCAACTATGTCGGGTAGTAGTTAACAATCTTGTTTACTGGAGGGAAGAAATGTTTGTCATAGCAACTTGTCTCTTCGGGGTGACCTGTGGTCTAGTGGTTAGCGTAACGAACTACTAGGCTCAAGATCGCGGGTTCGTAGCCCGGCAGTTGGCCCTAGGGGTTTTAAAGGGAGCAAAAAATCCTTGGTTACGCCGTCCTTCGTTAGGGACGTTAAACGAGGGTCCCGAGCTTGTACGAGGGCAGGAACACGTTGAATTAAATTAGGAATCCCTATCCTAATTAAACCTGGATAGGCAAAATTTAGAGCACCCAATGTAGCATCGTCCGATTAGCCATAACAGCAAAATGTGACGTTAAATGAACAAACAACAACAACTTGTCTCTTTGGGGAACACTTACTTATAGCTTGGCTATTTCGAATCCCCATCAAATATCTTACGGTAGTGAACTTGTGGTCGAAGGGGAACTCGTAAATATTAGCATAAGTCATCTGAATTTGCATCAAATTGGAATAGACCAACGAAATAATATATTTTGATATAAACTCATATTCACTGTTGTGCAAGGTGGAGGTGACTTGTCCGCGCTCAACAGCCAGGTTTATCCCCCAATTCAGAGGCTGGGTGAGCCCTTGGAAGGTCTTTAGAACGCATATGGTCCATCTGTAGTGGTTATCAGATTAAATGATTTATCTGTCACAACCGGATTCGAACCCGAAAGCCTTAGCAAAGCAACTCAGCACTCTAAACGTTGAGCTACCCCAATCTCTTAAAATATAATGTCAAAGAGAAATAACAAGCATGATAAAAAAATAAAATTCAATCTATAAAATAAAATGAAAAGAGAAAAAGAATGTTATAGATTATTAAAAGCATACACTATTTACGTAATCAATTAATTATAATAAATGTTAAATTGAATAAAGGCTAACTTTTCAAATACAATAAAAAATATTGTTATAATAATAATTATAGTTACTAATAATATGTAAATTTGATTGGTAAATCGAGATAATTATGAGAATAGAAGTAATTTAAATGATATAATTGTGTTAATCAGTCATTCTGACAAGTAAAATATTAAAAATAAATTAATGCTAAAATTGATTTAAATTAAAACTAAAGCATATTTAAAATTGAAATGTCAACGTAATTGCATACAATGCAAGAAAAGATGTAATTAAAGAATGACAATTAAATATAGGAATTGTTTACAGAATATGTGAGATAATACAAAGTTATGTACCTTTGAATATATATATATATATATATATTGAATCGTACGTTATCATCATGTGTAATAAAGAAAATGGAATACGTATGGATTACTCCTAAATCACTATTGTTCCATTATTTATTCCACATATCATGTTTAACAACATATTGTATATTTCCCAGTACTAATTTTTTTATTTAGCCCTGTAGCTTTTTACTTCGGTATGTACATACACGTGTTTACAACTTCTACAAAGGCCTAGATAAAGAGATCAGAGCTTCATACATTTATCAAATAACACTAAAATTGACAAAGCTGATATGAGATAACTATCGCTAATAACGTATCGTAAACTTGTTGAGGTCGTAATCAAGTTAGAACTAATCGATACGCTGCAATATCATACAGGCGTCATTCCGTCGACTAGATATTGCTATAATGATTCTTTCTTATCTTTTTTTTTATTTCGAATACTTTTCCTATTTAGCCGGATTATTAAAAGTCATTATATCAAATCGTTGAATGGATTGTTCATTTTTAAAATGGCTAAAGTCCATTTATGTTATAATCATGATATTTATAAATTTGCACTTCAATTAAAACATTGCAGATATCACATCAATTTATGACAGTCCTAAGAGTTATATATACAATTAAAACAGATATGGAGTGAACAATCTGTGCATTATTACTAATACTTCCATAATGACAACAATCTTTGCATCCTTTGCCTCTAGAACTCACAAAGGCCCTTTGTTTCGTTATACGGTAACTGCACTGTTTTAGGATAACGATTGTGCAGGGAGATGATTTGTAATCACGCTGAACCACCAGGTGGCTCAGTGGCAGAGCACTGTCTTGCCATGCCAAGGTCCTGGGTTCAAATCCCGCTCGCTGGCAGACTTTTATTTAACCTGTTAGCGGCCGGAGATGGATCAAATGAGACCTGGGATCCTCCGGGGGCTCACCCAGTCTCTATAAAGTGGGTACCCAAAATAAGGGAGAAAATCTGGTGTTTGAGCATAATCTAGGGTAAATCACCTCCCTGCACAACCGTTGGCAGTCTTTACATGCACTGAACCCCAGACCTTCATGGGTTGTAGTGTTACAGGTTATTGTTACTTTATTGTGGCTTTGTGTGCCCCAGGATATTGTTACGGCCGCACAAAGGAAGGCGGAAGCGGGGGATTAGCGGCTTTAGTCCGTCAGCGGGAGACGTTAAAATAGGATTAGGACCGTTCTAGATCGTCTCGTTTTGTCGGAAAAGGATTAAGAATATTCCAGAATTGTCTGGCCCCTCCGTGCTCTAGAATGTTCGGCTTTGCCTACTTAAATACTTCCTTCACCTCGAGCCAGTCAGTCTTAGCCTGAGAGTAGACCAGAGAAGACCTGTGATAAGTGAGTGTCAGTGTGATAAACTAGTCAGTAATAAACCGGCCAGTGTAATAAGTGTATCAGTGAACTGTAAGAGTCTCGCGAGTGTAATAAACTGTTTCTGCTTGTTACTGTGTCTCAGTTTGTGATACTTGAAGAATCTTATGTTCGGTGGACTAGTGAACTGTAAGTGTTAATTATTAGTTATAAATTGTAGTCATAGAAACTATTGTAACTAGTTAAGCTATCTAGAATTAGTAATATCTAAAATTATTGTAATAATTAAATAGGAGTTAGGCCTAGATTATAATCTTTAGAATATTGTCATTATAAATTTATATTAGTTTAATAATTTAATTGTTAATAGTTTAATTGTATCCTTTTTATCATTGTGTTAATAAATATTAGTATCTTTAATTAAGGAATTGTTTAATTCATTTTAATACCCAGTAGCCCGTAATAATATTTTGCAGGCCCGTCCTAGGCTGCTATAATATTAAATACATCACCTGCCACAGATCTATTTAAACTCGGGACCAGCAACTCAGTACAGCAACTCAGCGCTGTACAATCTGACCAGGCTCCCTACACATAACTTCATTCCACAAAAAAAAATTAACTGTGGGAAAAATCCCATATTACATTATTCCGTCCAGCTATTCCATTTAATTATTGTTTTTTGTAAATAATGTACATTAACTATAGTTAGTTTTATAGTTCGTAGTGACCTGGCGGATTTGGGCTTCGGTAGTAATCCGTGGCCAGAACTCAGCAAGCAGAGATTGGTGGTGTCGGCATCGAACCTTCTTGTTCGCCAAGCCTTAGGATTGTCATTGAAGACATGAAAGAACGTTGTAGCTAGAACTGTTTGGCTAAAATTACATCCAATAGTTGAAAGAATTTACTCCATTCTTTTGAAGCGTTTTTCCGTTGAAGGCCCCTATGTACCAATACAGATGATGGTGCTTAATCAACTTAGTACATGGGGGTGCCTGGACATGTCGGTGCAAGGATAATGAAATGAGCGATGAAGAAACGAAAGATCTTCCTAGTTGGTCTTGGTTGGGCACTATGAACATCATTGGGGCTCTCATGTCCACTGAGAGAAAAAAAAAAAAAAGCGGCTCTGGGGTTCAGTACATGGTAGGGACTGTACCGTTTCTTGGACAACGGTTGTGCAGGTGATTTACTGAGAAAAAATACTCATTACGAAATCAAAAAGAGAAAACTGAAAGCTTCCCACAATCCGCAGGGAGTCGCTTCACCCGTCTTAGGATTTGGCGTTCGAGATTGACCTACCTCCACCTGATTAGTAAAGGAATACCACAACGATATCTATATTGCTATAATACTCTGACAGCGTTACACCAGATTTAAGACCGGATTACCAGCAGACAAATGAGCTGTAGCATTCAACATAGGCGAACCTATTTCATTCCCAAGACTAAAACCGAGACTCTTGAAAGATATTCTGATGTGAACCCTATTACCTTCCTCACCAATCGTTTTAACAAATTGTAATATAATCCTGTTTCCTTTTAATTTTCCGTTTTATAATATTTTACTTCTATTTATTATTACATTATTTATATTATATTATTCTTTTATATGAAAAAAACTATTATATATTTATATCTTCTCTTGTAAATAATCTAATAATGTACAGTTAGGGGTGTCTCTTGCAAGAGACGAATCCCACACTTTTACCTTTTGTTAAAGTTTAAA
Organism: Arma custos; assembly: GCA_037127475.1. Classification (NCBI taxonomy): domain Eukaryota; kingdom Metazoa; phylum Arthropoda; class Insecta; order Hemiptera; family Pentatomidae; genus Arma; species Arma custos. The sequence goes on from CM073763.1 coordinate 10,800,216, forward strand.
ATTCATTATTTTTTTATTTGATTATTTTATTGAGTTGTACAACTGTAATACATACATCTAGTACAATTGCTATAAGAGTAAATAATACATGATAGCACATGTAGAGATACTACCCACTGGCAGCACTCTAATAAAGTTCTATAATAGAAGGTCCCGAGGCCATCTTCTCTTCAGACGCCTAGGAGGATTTTCCCGGATGGAATTGGATGCAAGGATGGAAACTAGTGGGTTTGGATGGGTTTGAAGTTTATTGTGGAATGATAGGTATCTGGAATGGGCTAAATCGGTAACATATGGAACCTTAAGGTCATTATGGATGGTTTTATTTGTGACAAAATAAGGAGCGTTTAGGATTTTGCGAAGGATTTTGGATTGCAAGGATTGGATACGAGAGGAATTCGATGGTTTGGTGGAGCCTCATAGTTCAATTCCATAAGTCCATATAGGCCTTATAACAGTCACATATAAGTCTTTTGTAATTGATCTGAAGCTTTGAGCGCTTATCTAGTAAATGTTGAAGTAGTCGGAAACGTCTAGCTGTTTCTTGTCTTTTCAGTCTTGTGTGAGGGTTCCAAGTAAGACGCTTGTCTAAGTTGAGTCCCAGGTAGCGAATCTGTTCAACAGGGATAAGTGGAGTACTATTAAAGAATACAGTAGGACAGGAAGTCATGGGGTTTCGACAAAGGGTAAAGGTAATTTGATGGGACTTGCTGGGATTGATTTTAATTCTCCAATTCCGACACCATTCTTCGAGGCTTGATAGGTGTAATTGAAGGGATTGGGATGCAATATATGGGTCGTTATTAACTGATCAGCATACGTGGAGATGAAGGTGTTAGGATGGGTTGGGATGTCAGCTGTATATACTGTGTAAAGGATAGGACCGAGGATGCTACCTTGAGGAACGCCAGCAGACTGGGAATAGAGGGATGAGTAGGAACCTGTATGACTTACTTTAAATGTTCTGCCAGTTAGAAAGGAGCGAATGATTAAAAAGTATGTAGGAGGAAGGAATTGTCGGATTTTGTAAAGGAGACCTGGGTGCCAGACTCGATCAAAAGCCTGTTCTACATCGAGAAAGGCTCCTGTGCAGTACAATCTACGCTCCAATGCAGAGGAGACAACATCCACCACACAATGACATTTCTGGATAGTGGAGTGGGATGTTCGGAAACCAAACTGGTGGTCTGGGATTATGCGGTTACTATCTAGGATGGGATAAATATGTTTTAGAATGAGTTTTTCGAGGATCTTGCCCATTATGGGTAAGAGGGAGATGGGACGATAAGAGGATGGGAGTTCTGGGGGCTTTTTGGATTTTGGGATCATTTTTACTATAGATAGTTTCCATGTATCAGGAAAATAGGTAGTACGGATTACAGAATTATATATGTATGTGAGGAATAGGGTAGCTTTTCGAGGAAGGGATTAAAATTCATTATTAAAAATAAACATGTAAGGCTAGGAATGGTCGACCTGGAAATAAAGGGAAAAGAATACTCTGACGATAGCCCATTTTTCAGCTCTGTCCGTTCTACAGTAGTGAATTGAATGATACAGGATTAGTCAAAAACATTTCAATAGCCCAAAGCCACGTTCAAACTGAGGTGATATAAGATAAGCGGTACATAATACGCGACACAAATAGTTCCATCAAATCTAAAGGGATATGATAAAAAAAGTTCATACCCGCGCGATTGCGCAATATATCGTTAGTGACATATCTCTCGATTCTCGGTTTACTCAGCGATTAGTACCATCCGATATGAGATTGTGGTCATGTACAAAGTTTTTCTTAGGTACATATAAATAAATCGACTGCAATAAACACAAAATTATTTTATTATAATTTTGTTTTTGTTTGTTTTCAATTTTGTTTTTATTCACAGTATAAGGCGCTGTTGACTTAGCACAACAACCAATATATATGTACCCCTAACCAACCGAGGAGTCATGTACAGGATCAAGCAGTCGCATGATTCTCAGTATTGTGCAACTCACCTTGTTGTCCTGTCCTGCCAGCTCCTATTACGTGCAAACTTAAGTGCACTTTTGCCATTGGCGATACTTATATAAATGTTGATAAAGTTGTTGGGCTTCATGTTTTATCTTGTCTGAAACAAAAAGCTTTTTTAAAAAAGGAAATAAAATATTTTTTTTTTAAATTCACTTCAATTTATCCAAAATTCTTACAAATCAAAGCAAATCTAAAAAATTCGCTCCAAATTTTTTCATTTTTGCACATGAAGAACATTTTTCCTCTCGTGTAGTTTATGAAATATTTATGGTGTAACCGTTGCACAACATTTTCCTGTTGCCGATCGATCCAATTTCAACAATGGCGCAACACTTCAAATCATCCCCTCACATTGCCAATAAAATTGAGCTTTTTGTGCAAAAGGTTGATCATATAATCAAAGTATGTAATTTTTTTTTTTTACTTCGGCCAATTTATTCTGAGCTAAATAAATGAATAAATAAACACTTTCTGCATTTCAGTGATAAAATAATAAACATAGTTACCGGTAGTATAGTGGTTAGCGTGATAATCTACTGAGCACAAGATAGTGGGTTCGCAGCCCGGCAGATGGATAGGATTTTTTAAAGGGAGGAAAAAATTCTTGGTTATGCTGTCCTTCAAAGAGGATGCAAAACATCCTGAGCCTGTGTGTGGTGACAGGTACACGTTTAAGATCTCTGTGCTGCTTACACCTGGATAGGCAAAATTTATGGCTCCCACTGTAGAATCGACCGAATAGCAATAGAAGCATAAAGTAACCTTAAATAAATAATAATGTATATGCATATAAAGATAATACCGCATATAATGCATGCCGCCGCCGTGGAGACTGCCCCAGTGCAGAGACTCCGAGCCTCAGATACGGATCAATATTGGGCCAGAATCCTGGTCCACGGGAGTGTCCTAGGTCAGTAGAACCTGTCATCTAGGTCGTCGCTCTCGCACTTCTGTCTGGGAGTTTTCCATGTTTTAAAGTTGAGATTTCATTATATATATATATATATATATATATATATATATATATATATATATAAATAGCAAGATTTTATTATTATAACGCAGTATTTTCATTTTCTTTTCATATATATACAGTCGAACCTCGATATATTGAACCTCGATATGGCGAATTCCTTGATAAATCGAAGTTTTTCTATTCCCCTTGAATCTGCCTATCTTTTCTACGTTATTTTTACCTCTACATATCGAAGGACTGGTTTAGAAGACCTTGATATATCGAATTTTCCAAGATTCCTTAGCTTACACCGCACCTCTACAAAACGAAGTTTTTGTAGGAAAACCTCTGCATATCGGAGTAAATTCGTTAAATATGAACCATTTAGCCTGAACAGCTCGTTCTAAGAAGCATTGTCATTCTCAGTACGGCCTTTTTTCTCAAGTAATCCTGTAACTCCCCCACTCACATTTGTTTCCAGTTTGTTTCGGTTTCTTCTAACACTTGTGCAATAGGTTTCGTCTCCTGTAGGTTAAGTTGGATGATGCATTGGATAAAGTGTCGTATTCAGGTATACAAACTACAATTTCCGATTTTTTTCAAAGCTCAGCTTATTTTTTTTCACAAATTCAATATGTATCTGTTTTTTTAGTCTATTGTTTTAAATAATGACAAAGTATGGTTTTTATTCTAGTTGCGTATTTTTTTTTTCTAACTGCTTTTAGTTATACTTGTCATAAAAATTCTTCATTTCAATATTAAAAATAGCTATCTTAAGCAATGTAATTGGCGTAAATTGTATTGTTGTACATATATGTACAATATTTTAATAAAATAGGTACATTTTTTCTATATTAAATTTAGTATATCCATATTTTATTATGAACCTCTACCTCTATGTATCGAAGTCGGTCAGAAATCACCTCAATAAATCGAACCTCGCTATATCGAAATCCTCGATAATTCGAAGTTTTCTCGTTCCCCCTGAGTTTCGATATACCGAGGTTCGATTGTATATATATATATATATATATATATATATATGAAAAGAAAATACTGATAAAATATACTGTATATAATTATAATAATAAAATCTTGCTTCAATCGATGTATTTCGTAAAATTTATACAACAAAGGTATTCATAATCTTCACGGAGGGGAGTAGCTTAGTGTAAAGAGTTCTATAATATAAGTTCTGGGTTCAAATTCGGCTGCGGCCGATGAATTATTTAACCTGTGAACAATTTGGACCCTTTGAGATCTACAGACCCTCCTAGGGTAAGGGTACCCTTAATTGGGGAAAAATATTGTTGTTAAACGTGATATCGGACAAGTTACCTCCCCGCACAACCATTGTACTAGAAATAATATAGTCTCCACCCTGTATTGAAGCCAAGACTCTTCAGAGGTTGTCGAAGTACAGGTTTTTTTTTTTATCAAAATCCTATGTGGTATGCAATGTTGATATGTTGATAATGCTCCATTGAGGATTACAAACTGCTTAGTGCTAGGCTTGCTTAATGTTGAAACTGCAATATTAGTTGCGCTAAATCTCGCTAAATACAGTGGTGCTTTCCGTTTTAAAAAGTATAACTTTATTGGTAATTTTTTTTTCAGTGGAATTATATTCAACAATATTTATTCAATGATCTTACTTTTTGTTTATTATGAACTCTTAATATCTAAAATCAATGAGAAATAAAAATTTATGTTTTTTGAAATTTTGGGAATGGGGTAGCTCAGTGGTAGGCTAAAGATCCTGGATCCAACTCCGGTAGCGACAGATAAATTATTAGTCTTGTAATGAAACCTTCTGAGACTCTCCCAGCGTCTAAAAGTGGGTAGGTACTATTATTTGGGGGGGGGACTTGGTGATTGAGTGTGATCTCGAGCAAGTCACTTCCTTGCACAACCGTTTTCCTAGAAACAATACAGTCTCTACTATATCCTGAACCTGAAACATTTCGTGGATTGTAGAAGAACAGGCTTTTATTTGTTTAGAACTTTCAGATTTGGTAGCTGAGAATGCGGAGATAGCGGAATGCTATGGAATATTGACCACTTTTTACTGCCCTTGCTTCGTATTCCGCTCTCTTACTTCTCTATTGAATGACAAGTTTTGACTTCACAAAAGTAAATAAAGAAATACATAGTTACACTTTTTTAAACCTTCGAGCTGGCAAAGCAAAATGGCGACCATTTGGAAGATCGACACCCATTTGTTTAGAATTAACTTCGCTACATTGACTTTGCAGCTGGAATTGTTTTTGCTACTCGCTTTGCTGAAATTTGACGAATAGCACAAAATAGAATGCTTAAGAGAATTATGAGTACCCTATCGTGACTGCAAATTGTGTGAAATAATTATTTTTTTAATATCTTTTAGACTTCAAAGTAATAGGCCCCTTTCTTCGAACTTATAAGGAAGATTGTTGTGGTCTAACGGTGTAAATAATTTATTGGCCATCAATCCCATTTATTTAATTGTTTTTTCTTGAATAAATACGTTTCCAATACATACACACCCAAGAATACATACTTGCTGATACCTAGAGATAATACCAGTTCCTCTACCCTCCACGTCCAAGAAGCCTCATCTTACTGGTTTGGTTAAACCATAGTTTCCACGTTTCAGCGGCAGGCTGTACAAAGCTCCATCAACAGTCTCACAGGGTTATTCACCAATGCCCTTAACACCGACCTACAATTGGATTCAAGGACAAATCTGTCAAGATCCATGGATTAAGACTGTTCGGGGTCAGGAGACACACAAAGACGTATAACTTTGTCGGACGCAGAAGTTTCCTGGACCGTTTATTCGGGCAGCGATGGATTCCCTAGAAAACTACAATACAATTCCAAGTAGGGGGTAGGGTCCATCACTCCTCGTCTTTGTGTGTTGCCTCCATTAGGCTGGCGAGCCTCACACCCTCGCATCCCCATGGGGGAGAGATAAACATATGCGGATCTCGAAACAAACAAATTATATTTTTAAGCAAGATTATAATTTCTACTAAACAGATTCTATTTTATTATGATATATTATTTTTTAATGATGTTTTAATTTTAAAGATAATTTTGAAAACTTATAACTATTAGTGGTGGGTCATTTAATTTAATTTTGAATATTCATTTCAATTAAGTCATCTAGTTTTCTGTGGGACGCATGTTTTAAAATTGTATGTTCTTTTGAAACTTCAACCTGTACTTAATTTCAAACTGTTGAAAACTCTTGAAACGCTTAAAGTTTAATTTCTTCAACATTTTTCGTTTGCTATATTTATTTTTATTAATACTATGTTGTCAAATTTTAATATCTTAAGTAATTAATCACTGATTTAATTGTCGACTTGCAGGAGGTTGCCAGCGACATCCAGTTCAATGCAGGGCCCGAAGAACAAGCTTCAGTCTCAGCAGAGCACTGTTTGGTCAAGGAGGATGAATGCTGTTTGTGTCCGTAGGGCGAGGAAGACTTATGGTAGAAAGTCAAACCAACATGTCATCTTGGACAACCTTAACATGACTGTGCCAAAGGGTTGTATGTAAGTTATTATAATAATTTTTACCAATAGTTATAACGATGTATTTAGTTAGGGGTGTCTATTGTACGAGACTATACCCCTCCCCCAAAATCAATTGCTATGAATAATAAACAATCTACATTATAACAACCATGTAAGGCCCACCGGGCCGATCTGGTAAAAATAAATAAATATAAATAATGAATTTCATTAAAGTTCCTATATCAGGCACTTTTTTTTCTTGATCTGGAATGATTATTTTTCTTTTTTAGTATATAAATAATATGTGATATGAGTTGGTAATATTACTTGAAAACAAATAAATACAATTTAAAAAAGTAGAGGAAGAATCTTAATTATCTATTTCAGACTGTCAAAGGTTAAAATGGAATAAAAGAAAAATTATTAAAATTAACAGGTCTCATTATGTAAATATTAATGAGTGAATCATAATTTAGTTTGTCTAATGGATTATCAACAAATGTAGTGAAGGGTTTGCTGTTATTTTTGTCTTTACCAATCGAAATTTGTATTTTATAATAATTATTACAAAATAGCATGTGTTTTATCAAATTTCGATTCAGTCCATTGAAAATATCCCGATAAATTGTCCTGATCTGGAATCTGCTGACTATTTTATTTAATTTGGTTTAAAAATATGGTTTTACTTACTTCTATATGTATGATTTTATTAAAGAATTGTATTCTATTTAAGAGCAATTTTTTAGCAATATTAGTAAGCTACATTATTTATTTTATAATACTGACAAGTTTACAAATGATGTAATTTATTATATATTATTCAAAATACTGTATTCTATTAAAATACTTTAAAATATAATTATAGAATTATTACTGATCAATTTTAGAGGGTACTAATTTTAGGTACATAAATATGGGTTTATGATAATTCTCTATATAATTTATTTCTTCTCATTTTAAAAAATATTTGAACAATATTTATATCCTCTTTGCCTCTTAGCTGTTTTACTCCTTCACTAGTTTCTTTTTCTAGGATATTTTAGTAAATTCTTAGTTCCATCTACACTAAGTGTTTATTAGTAAAAAAAAAAAATTCTGTAAACTTATTTATTGAAAGTTTCAAAGTTATGAGAAAGATAGATAAAAATTGTACCTAGTGCTATAAGGTAATAATGAAGAGATAAAGAGAAAAGCAAAACTATACCAAATAGCCTGCAAATAATCAGAAAAGTTTTTTGAAAGTTTATTTTAATGTTTAATTAACCTGTAATTGTTCTTATATTTCAGATATGGCTTGCTGGGTGCTAGTGGCTGTGGTAAGACAACATTGCTAAGCTGTATTGTCGGGAGAAGAACTCTGAACAGTGGAGAGATCTGGGTCTTAGGCGGGAAGCCTGGTACGAGGGGGAGTGGCGTGCCTGGTCCCAGAATTGGCTACATGCCTCAGGTTAGTCTTTATTGCAATGCTCGACTTTGTCTCAGTCCAATTTATAAATTTATTCTAATTTAATTTTATGAATTTTTTAAAGAAATTTACTATAATTCCTAAGGCGGTTTGGTTTTAAAAGTTACTACTACCTACTTATTTTTAAAAATATTTTATTATTTTCTATCCAAAAGTAATTATTGTAACAATTACTATAGGATATGGCTCTTTATGGAGAGTTCACAATCAAAGAAACAATGCTCTACTTTGGCTGGGTCAACGGCATGAAGACGGAAGACATAGAGGAGAGGTCTGCCTTCCTCTTCAATCTTCTACAGCTTCCAGGACCAAATAGATATGTTAAGGAACTAAGGTAATCTTAACATTAGTCTAAAAAATTAGACTAGCCTGGTGAAAAAGAGGTTAGGTCGAATTTTCTCCAAAATGAGTTTCTTGTTCTTAAGGAAAGGGGATCGTGTTATTTTTTATGTGAGTTAGAGACTAGATCAGGTATTGGCTTGAAAAGGAGTAATTGCTTGTATTACAACTCAATTTCGAGACAAAAGCTAATGACATGATTTCGCTTCCTTCAATACAGTTATCTCTCTTTGAACGAAATTCAACTTACCACTTATTAACCGGAGCTGTATTTAATTACAAAATTGATATTTTTTATGACATTGTTCTATCATAATTTTAGCATACCCTTCAAAACATGCTAGATCTGAGGTGATTAAAAATAATTTTATCGAAAGCTTGGCAGAGGTATACTTTGAAACAAGCAATCTAAAAGAAATATCGGATATCCAAGTTTTTGATTTTTTTAAAACACTTTTGTAGATATTCATGCCCCCCCTTATCTCAGTAGCTATTCAGAATTTACAAAACGATAGCAAACAAAACTTGCAGGAAATTTGACAATCTTTTAAATTTAACAATCCTATACACCATATGTATTATTGAATTAACATTTTTTGTAAAATAAATAATTCTTCCATAGCGGAGGGCAGCAAAGGAGAGTGTCCTTGGCAGCTACGTTCCTTCACCAACCTGAGTTGTTGATTCTTGATGAACCTACCGTTGGTATAGACCCGATCATCAGGAAGAGGTAATATTTGAAAATATTTTTTTATTTAATCAATGTTCCGTAAAATAAAAAAATTGTGTGTGTATATGTATGTACATAAGTGGTGTTACCATGTCTAGTAATACTGAACAAGCAAGTATCTATTTTCACTATAATTCATGAAGAACATTATGTTTAATTTGTGATTATAAAAAAACTTTCTTGAACAATGTTCATTGAAGTAAATAGTCTGATCTGGATTAAACTAAACTTCCAAGTTCCCCTCCCCCCCGTATGAATTAAATTATTTTGTACCCGATTTATACCAAAACATTTTTTTTCAAGCAGAGTTCGATTGGAAACTGAATCTTTTATTTCATCCACTCCCTTACAGTTTTTATTCTCAAGTAATACTGAAGCCTATTGAATATTAGTGGATGTTTTCATTATGTTGCAGTGTGTGGGATCACTTGGTTGAAATAACAAAGGAGAAAACAACAACTATAATCATCACAACCCATTATATTGATGAGACAAAGCAAGCTACTACTGTGAGTATTATCATCATTTTTAACCATAAACCATATTAATTTTCCTAATTAATTTAAATCATTATAGTTGTGCCTGATAGATTGTAGGAATTTTGAGCTGATTGGTTTTAGTGGAATCTTTAAAAAACTCTGCACAGAGTATCTCTAGTTCTAATATAACATTCTGAATCTAAACAACATCTATCTAGTTCTGAGGGATGCCTTATCAGTTTAGAGTCAGTTAATCTGGATTATATTAAACTCCAATTTTAATTAAATCCGTATAACATTTAAAAATACTAAAATTAATGCGTATATTAACATATTATGATAAACTTAAAATTATAATAACTCTAAATATAACAATGGTCTGTGGTATTTTATTTGTTGTCTGAAAGTCAGAAATTTTTCACACTAACCAAATCAAACCTAACTAAATTTGTAATTTTTTATAATTATTGGTCATTTTTTTGAGTTTTTAAATATTTTTATTTTTTATTTTTTAAAGAGAAAAGATAGGCCCTCGACCGGGATTTGAACCCGGAACCTTTGTCTAACTAACTAAATTTGATTTCACAACATTTGACATACAAAACCGTATGTAAATTTGGTTATGCAGCAAAATCTACTAAAACCTTTCCAAAAAATAGCACAACTTTTAATCATTGTACCTAACACAGCAATGTTTTTTTTTAATTTATTTAATTTGTATTGTGCTATTAATAAAATAGGGAAGCGTAGTGGCTCAGTGGTAGTGTACTGAGTTGGCTTGCCGGAAATCCTGGTTCAAATCCAGCTGCGGGCAAGACTTTTATTTAGTCTGTTTGCAGCCGGAGATGGATCATAAAGGATCTAGGACCCTCCTGGGGCTCACCCAGCCTCTATACAATATTATAAAAATAAGAGGGAATAATCTGGCGGTTGAGCGTGACCCAGGACAAGTCACCTCCTTGCAGAACTGTTGTCTCTACCATGTACTGAACCCCAGATCTGTTCACGGGTTGAGTGGTACAGGTTTTTTTATTAATAAAACATAAAAGTTTTGTTTTAAAAAATTTACATGCATGTCTTTTCAGATTGGCCTCATGAGAGGTGGAAGATTCTTGGCTGAAGATTCTCCAGATGATATCCTGAGAAAATACAACACAGACTCGTTAGAAGATGCTTTCCTCAAGCTAAGCATTCTGCAAAACCGAGGAAAACGAAGGAGAAGCAGTATAAGTTCCGAGATTATTGCAGCGAGGGCAGCAGTGATGCCGGTAAATATTTGTTTATGTTTATTTTAATATTTTCATAATTATGCTTGAATATATTAAAAGGTATGACCTCGTTCTTTTGAACCACTGAATTATTTTTCACCCTTTATTCCTAATTTTAATTTCATATGTTTTTAATATTATTTATATACATTGCAATACTATACATTCTAAAACTATTTGACCCTACATCCCTCTACCTCAATGATAGCCTAAAACGAAAAAAAAAGTAGGCCAAAATGGAAAAAATAAAATTTACTTATTTTTCATCCCCTAACCATTTAAATAAATGACACTTTCTATTTCTTCCAAAAAGTGTTTGTTCTACATTTTAAATGGAAGATATTATGCTCAAGGTGGTCCCCAAAGATAATTCTGAAACAGTAAAAAACTAAGTATTGAAATCCAATGTTTCGACCCAAGTTAATCTAAATTTATATTAAAGTTATTTAATCAAAATAATCTTTACTACGATGAATATTTTTATAGGAACTGGAAACTATGGGAGCTACAAATGAAGCTTTTGATGACCAATCAGAAATCAGTGGAGAGTTTGGAGACAACATGAGCATTGCAAATGTTCCAGCTGTCATCAAATCAGATAATGTAATTGTAGTTTTATCATTTTTATTACTATCATTAATAATTATTTTTCAAATTTACAGCACATTAAGTTTTATTATTTTATTAATAATTACTTTTCTTACAGGCTGACCCACTACCACCTGATGAAGAGGTTAATTTCAGTTGGACGGACATGTTTTACCTAATGAAATCCAACCACATGAAAGCCCTGATCTGGAAAAATGTACTCTGGATATGGAGGAACTTACCGTAAGTAGTTTGTTCTTATTGATAATAATTATAATAATCTATAATTATAATAATTAATTATTATAATCATTTAATAAATAATGTTTAGAGAAAAAACAATATATTTTAATGGAATAAATTTACACTAAAAGCATAAGTCTTCAATAATTTGATTTTGGCTAATCGTGGTTCTCATTCATGCAGACTGACCATTTAAAATACAATATCTATCCCATCTTGAATAAATAATAAATAATTGGAACCTACTATTACTGATATTTGCGTTTCATTCAGCAGTAGTAATCAATTATTAGTCCAATTATTCTGAGTTTGATTAAGCTAATGTAATTTAATTTTTTTGGCCATATTTTCTGAGCTAGAAAAAAAATGAATAAATAGCACTTGAAATATAAAGACTGACCACTTTTTACAACAATTAATATACTGTAAAACTTCTATTTGGTATCTTATTACAAAAAATTGAAAATATTATAACACTTTACTTCTGAGGTAAATAAATATTTATTCAATTCTATAAAATATATCTTTTTACTTATTTTTAAATAATCATTTATACATTTTACTGTTACCTGTGCCTAGCTCTTACTAACTTTCTTGTTCTAGATAATTGAGTTTCATTCTATTTTCTTTTGTTAAATTTACTGCATGCAATTAATAAAGAATCAGGATATTAATTTATTGCAATTTTTAAAACATTTACAGTATGATGTTATTCATTTTTGGAATACCGATATCTCAAATATCACTCTTTTTCTGGTCTATTGGTCATGACCCCATCGGGCTAAATTTAGCTGTTATTAACAACGAAGTCCCCTTCAAGACGTCCTGTGTCTACAATTCTTCCTGTTCTTTTGAGAATATGAGTTGTCGATACTTGAATCACCTGTCGGATTTTAATCACAACCTGGTATGTAAAAATTTATATTCATTATTTAGATTTTAGCATCCCCTTGTACAAGTTTGAAAAGACAAGTTATTGAACATAGCTTTTGGCAGTTTCAATCCTTTACTGTACTATGTGCTATAAAAGCTTTAGTTATAATTGAAGACTACAGGAAAAAAAACAAAGTAACTAGATTTTTCCCAAATATTGGTAACACCAGTTTCTGATAGATTTTTCAATGGCGTGGTTAATGCTGGTTAAAATGAGTTTCAATGGCAGATACCAGCTGAAGAAGTATATATATATAATGATATATATAATGATACAGATAGATTTTGAGGTTAATTTTGCTCTCCTCAACATTTAGGTAAAAGTGAGTTATCTAGTTTTCCCCTATAGTCTTCAATTGCTCTCATTAAAATATTGATAGGTTTTAGACCAAAAAAAAAAATCTTATATTTTTGTTTTACCTAAGACACTATGTTGATGTAAATCACATTTTTTTTCTTTTTCCAGGTCTCATATTCTTCTCCAGAAGATGCTAAATATGCTGTGAAGAGAAATTGGGCCTGGGCTTCCATTGATATACCACCCAACTTTTCAGAAATGCTTGCACTGCGAGTAGATGCTGGAAAAGACGCAAATGATACTGTGTTAGTTGGAAGCCAAGTCTCCATACACCTCGACATGTCCAGTAAGCTCAATGTTAAACATAGTTTTTTTATTTGCTTATTCTTATTGTGCCTTTCTTGTTGAGACTCAAATCGCTTAATGTTTTTCTATTTTATTTCATTTTTGATATTATGGTTACACTTGGCTATAGTCCCATTAAATATAGCAATGTGGTTGGTTGTAGTTGAGCGTGTAGAATGCGGAATTGCTATACTGAGGTCCCAGGTTCAAATCCACCTGTAGTAGATAAATTATTTTATCTGTTAACATCATATGGGATCTGGAGACTCTCCTGAAGCTTCCCGTGCTTTATAAAGTGATACATGGACAAATAACTTCCCTGCACTACCGTTGCCTTTGAAACTGTTCAGTCTCTGCCACGTACTAGAACCCGAGATCCTTCTTGGGTTGCAGTGGTACAGTTTTTTTTAAATAAAATTTTTAATGATCATAATTAATTAGATCAAGGTATTGTATAACAAACAATTAATAATCCTCTCTGTTCGACCCAAATTACCTTTAAAATATATGACAATAATGGATGACCTTTAATATTCCTGTAAAAATAAAATGAAATAAAAATATATACATAATTTATTTATTAATTTTGAACTGAATTTAATAAAACTGTGGAACGTATAATATCGTCATGCTAATCATTTTCTTACCCGATAACATCTGCGAAAAAAAAGGAACATTTCAAAGATGAAGAAATAAAAAAATTATGATAATCATTGAGTAATAAATTCAAGTTCAAAGATGAAGAAGAGAAATCGTAAAAAAAAAAAAATTAAAATTATGATTTTTATACAGTTATGTTAAGAACGAAAGATGTACTACTCAAAAAATTAATTTTTTTTAGAACAAAAAGTAGACTCCTTACTTTTTCCCCTGGTGTGCCATTCTAATGAAAGTTTGTACCCCAGAGTTGAAACTAAACCTAGTCTCTAAGACCGAAATATCATACAATGCAAGTGATGGCATTAAATCCACTTCAAATTGTATACAATAGGGTACTAAATCACAATGTTGCCACTTATATAAGTCCGATACAAGACCAATATAGCCGAGATGTTCATCTCGGTGATATCTATTGTACTATAATATGCATATTCTATAAAATATATAAATGAAATTTCAGATCAACAAATCGCTTATTTGCTCCAAAAACAAATTTTGACTAGTCTACAGAGTTTTGCAAAAGACATGGCATTAGCATGCAATGTGCCAGAAAAAATTTTGGATGTTCCTATAAGGGTATGTGTTTAACTTTCTTTAAATTAATTTAACTGAATCTTGTTAAGAATTTAAATAAGTAATAAAGAAATATAAATATTTTATATTTATAATAAGTAACACAAATATTTTGGAATAGATAGACATAAATAAATTAATTGTTTTAATTTTTCTCTATATTCTTTTTTTTTATAATTACATTTACATTTAATATAATTTATACTAGTAGTTGTGTATATAATATTAAAGTATAAAATGTTTTTAGATGAACGAACCAATATATGGGCCTGCAACGCCAAATTTTACTGATTTTGCGGCTCCAGGAGTAATGTTGACGTAAGTTTATTAAAACGTGTTGGGTATTTTTCACAGTTAGGATTAAACATTATTGTTTCACTGTTCTTTTTTTTTATAGTATAATAAAATAAATTTCACATTTCAGGATTGTTTTCTTCATCGCTGTTTCCTTAACTGCAGGTACAATGATGATTGAAAGGGACGAGGGTATTTTGGAAAGGTGCCTTGTTTCAGGTAAGGGAACATTATGTAATATGTCATTAATAAAACGATTACTGTAAATATCTTCAGGTATCAGGAAAGAAAGTGGTCCTAGTGGAGGTAAAAAAAATAATGTCTTCTCTTCTTCTTTTCCTTCCTCCATGTACCTTGCAGTGCGGAGGTTTTTTTTTTTTTTTTGTTCTTTGAATCATCTTTCTTCTTACATTATTACATTCTTACTCCTTTAGGGGTGATTGGCCCAGTAAAAGAGATCCCTTTACCTCGGAATAACTGGCCCTCTGTTCCCCAGAAGGAAGGGTTGGAGTAGGGATAAGGAGGAGAAGGAATAAAGTTTTTGTAGAAAGGATTTAGGAACTGGTCATGTCTCTCCTGGGATGTATGACGATGGGGATAACAAGAGCTCGCGTGGACAGGGTCGCTAGGTCCCTGAAGTAGATCTGGACCAATTGGAAAACGACGTATTGACCCACATTACTGGTTTTCTTCTGGGCTGGATAGACAATTCACCAGAATATTTAAAACTGTAATAATAGGAATAAAAAATAATACATAGAAATGAAACTATTTGAATAAACAAAATACAAAGGTAGATATAATTTAAATTATAAAATAAAATTAATGTATTTTTTTTTTTACTGAAACAATGGGATACTCAACCCTGAAGAAGACCTAACATTGGTTTATAATAAATAGTTTATCATTATTTAAGGGATTATTTCATTGATCTCCACCTTGACGGTTTCTTCCCTAGATACAGACATTCAACTAATAGTTATTCAAGATCTTTAGGAATAAAAATATATTACTACTTCAGAGCTAATATTTAGACTTTAATAACATTTTTTATTCATTTTTAGGAATCACAGGCTTAGAAATCCTGAGTGCGCACATCGTAACTCAGTTTTTTGTTATGTTAAGCCAGGCTATTGTGACTACGGTTATGGCTCTGTACGTATTTAATGTAACTAATGAAGGAGATGTGCTTTGGATAACTTTGATGATGGTCCTAAGTGGAGTCTGTGGAATGACGTACGGTAAGCCAACCAAGTTCTGTTAACTTCTATTAAATAAAGACTTTTATTTATGGTTTTTAAAAAATACAGATGAATCTAATAAGTTATATATATATATATATATATATATATATATATATATATATATATATATATATATATATATATATTGTATTTTAGTTTTAGAAAGCACCAAGTTAAGAATGTAATTTTTATTTTAATTGAAAAGTTTACCTAATCATTTAAGCATTTACCAGTTGTTTTTTTTTTCTTCTTTAACCAAAACTAAGGAGATTGATATGTTTTGTAGTTAGATATTGATGAAATAGTCCATGAAAAGCATTTGCAAATGATTGTCTGCTATGTATGAATTTAATGATTTTAGAATATTAGTCTATTTTTTTTTTTTGCCAGGATCTTTATTTCTTTAGCATTAGGATAAAGTGGTATACATAATACTGAAATGAAAAAAAATCTTGATTTTCCATAACAGTCAAGATAAGTAGAAACCAATATATATATATATATATATATATACTATTTATTAAGTTATATTAGGTGAAATTAAAAAAAAAAATTCAGCACATTGTTCTACCTTTAGGACCCTCAGTAGCTTATATATACTGTACTTAAGCCATTCAAAAGAACATCTATTTATGATTATCAAAAATCGTAAAGTTATGTGTATTTAAATAAAATTTTACATTGCTAAATAATTAAGTTTCTTAAATAAATGTTACTTTGTCGTTAAATGGATTGATTTCCAACTATAAATAAATTTCTACAACAACTATAAAGGTATCAGTCTATTTCTATAAACTTTTGTAATACAAAAACAAATTCTCATCATTAATCATTTTATAGCATGACACTTAATGCACATAGATAAATACATTTATATATATATATATATATATATATATATATATATATATATATATATATATATATATATATCCATGCCTTTTATATGGTTATCATTTTACCATGAATAGTTGTATCGGACCTAGACTTCCAAACTAATGAAATCTAAATTTTGATTTGATATAATATGTGAGTGATGATCAATTCAAATATTGTTGATAGCTTATTAAATTCACAGTACAGTTTTAATTTCACATTTAAAAATACAATGTAATTAAAAAAAGAAATATGTAAATTTGAAAATTAATTTACATTGCAAATAATATATAAATTTTCGGTTTGTTAGATTAACATTTTAAAACAAAACTAAATTTTCTTTGTTAATATATTTTGTATTTATGAAAATTTTACAATCTATTATCATTTTTCATAAATTTATTTTATTATTTTTTAATATTTCGGAATATATCCTTGATTATCAGATTATTAATGTGATAGATATATGAGAGCAGAAAGTTATCTATTAATAAAATGATCATTAAAAAAAAAAAAAATCATTAATAAAATGATTTAAGAATTGTGAAAATATATTGAAAGATTTTTCTTCTCGCTATACTTTAAAAAAAAAATAGTTTTCATATTCTCATTAGAAAGCACCAAGTTAAGAATGTAATTTTTATTTTAATTGAAAAGTTTACCTAATCATTTAAGCATTTACCAGTTGTTTTTTTTTTCTTCTTTAACCAAAACTAAGGAGATTGATATGTTTTGTAGTTAGATATTGATGAAATAGTCCATGAAAAGCATTTGCAAATGATTGTCTGCTATGTAGGAATTTAATGATTTTAGAATATTAGTCTATTTTTTTTTTGCCAGGATCTTTATTTCTTTAGCATTAGAATAAAGTGGTATACATAATACTGAAATGAAAAAAAATCTTGATTTTTCCTTTGCGTTTTTTCCTTTTAATAGTATTTCACAAAATAAATATGAAATCACTTGAAATAAGTATTATAACTATTATTATTTTTTATTAATATAGTATTAATTTTCAGGTTTTGTGTTGTCATCTTGTTGTGACACGTTCAGAAGCGCTTCATACCTCTCTGTTGGTAGTTTCTTGCCGTTTATCATGCTTTGTGGTACGCACTTTATACAATGTTACTGTAAAATATTATTACTCTATAATAGTTGGTGTAATTTGAACTAAGAATTGAACACCTTTAAATTTTGTTTCTTTACTTCACATTTTGAAGTTATGTGCTGAACTGGCATTTTGTGTAAAACAACTAAATAATAGAAATATTAATTAACAGAATAAAAAAGGTAATAAAAATTAATTCTTACTAAAGCAGAGAAACAGACAAGTAACTTTGGACCAAGCGAATATCAGTAATCCTTGATGTTATACTTCCATAATAATATTAACTTTAATGTCTGAAATTTATTTATTGATTTTCACCTTCAGACTCAAAAATTGTGTACATTAATATCTTACTCATGCCCAAAAATAATATTAATATTACTTTTTTTAAATGGTAACTCTTGCTCACCTCAGTTATAATTGAAAACAGAGGTTTGAAAAAGTTGTGTGTGATTTATTATCTCGGAAAACAATATTTTAAATTTTAATATTTAAATAATCGTAATTGCGATTCCTACTAAAAATAATAATTTCTTTTCATTGCGGAATTCCTTATTAATTACCTGCTTACATAAAATCCTCATTCTTATCTTCATTCATACATCAATGCATCCTTCAACTGAAGTCTCAATCCCCAGATCAAATGTAAAATGGCTGGATAAACAATCGGATTATTTAACCTAAAAATTGATAGCTTAATTATAAGAACTTTTATATGTTCGTTGTTTACATTCTTAGCCCCAAAATAAAGATTTCTTTTTAATTTAAAAATACTGTTAAACAAGAGGAGGGATTAGAGTGGCTCAGTGGTAGAGCACTGAGTTGCCATGCCGAAAATTCTGGTATCATCCCGCTGCAGACAAGACTTTTATTGAATCTGTTTGCGGCCGGAGATGGATCGTATAGGATCTAGGGCCCTCCTTTGGCTCACCCAGCCTCTATAAATTGTGTTATAAAAATAGGGTATCCAAAATAAGGGGAAAAAATCTGGTAGATGAGCATAATCTGGGAAAAAATCAACTAAGTCTGACTCCCTGCAGAACCGTTGTCCATGAAACAGTACAGTCTCTAACATGTACTGAGCCCTCTACCCGTTCATCAATTCAATTCATAAGATTTTCAGGTCTGAATATGGGGTCAAAAACCTAAAATTTCAACTGATATAAATTTTCGGACAATAAAGTTACAGTAAAACCTCTACTAACGGACACCCCTAAATAGCGGTCACTCCCCATTACCGGACGATTTTTTTTGCACCAACATTTTAATACAATTTTTAAGGCATTTGAACCTCTATTTAACGAAACCTCTCATTAACGGTCACGGACAGTCTGTGTTGGTTAGAAATCGATTAAAAAAACCTCTAAAAGACGGACAGTATGACTTTATCCCTTCCCCGTTTCTCGGAAACAATTAGTTGTTTCCGGTCTAAGGAAACAGGGACAGTTGTGTTTACTTTTGATTAAAGGTTTTCCACATAAATACTTTTTTTTTTATTCTCGGACTTGCTTTATTAAAATTTAGTTCTGTTCTAACCCTCGTGGCAGGCGGCTGAAAATGTCTCCCTCACGTAAGAGACTCACTTTAGAACAAAAAATAAATGTAATCGACTTTTATGACCTTGAAAAGTTAAGGGTACGTGCGCTAGCGGAAAGACTCAATATCGGTAGGACACAAGTTTCGGGAACACTCAAAAACCGTGCGATGTGTTTTTTTATTCTACTTACCTTTTAAACACATGGGAAATTGAATAAGAGAGAATTAATTTGTACAAATACATATTTATAAAAAAATAAAACCTCCCTTTAAAGGACACCTCTAAATAACGGACAAAAATATTTGCACCAGGGCTGTCCGTTAATTCGAGGTTTTACTGTATCACCATTATGGCAGTCTTATAGCCACATTATGAAAATCATCATTTATTCATTATTTTTATTTATTATTAGTTAGTAATAAAAAAAGCTTTAAATAAACAAAAACTTACATAATCTACACCTTTCAGGTGATTTTTAATTATGATAATAATATCACAAAAACAGTTTCAATTTAATATCATTTAATATAAGGAGGATTCTTCATGGTTTGGAATGAATTAAACTATCTTTAATCGTTAATTATTTATAAAATCATTTTTTTTATAATCTTTTAAAAAAAAAATTGATTGCAGGAATAATCTGGCCCGTAGAAGGAATGAACAAGATCCTACAGATGGTTAGTTTCTTCCTCCCCTTGACTCTTTCTACGGAATCTCTTAGGTCCATTCTCGCCCGAGGCTGGGACATCCATCATCCGGCAGTCTACAGCGGCTTTGTTTCTTTAGGCATCTGGATCGTCGTATTTATGTTGATAAGTGTACTTCTAATAAAATTTAAGAAAGGATAGACATATATTAAATTATATATTAAAAAGAGGAAGTTGACTGTTATGACAACTTGTTCATGTGAATATTTATTAGTGCCCCGAGATGCGAATAGATGCATAGAATGTTTATATTTATTTCAGCAAAGACTTGTTGCTATTTGTGTTTTGCCATCAAACTAAACTGTGATCCATTAGTCTAAAATACATTTAAGATTTTTAATTTTTATCTTAGGGAAATTATATTTAGTGTCAAATAAATTATTCTAAGATAAAATAAATAATCTAAGTCTGTTAAGAAATCTACTCAGTTTTTTTTTATTAACTCTTACAAATCTAGTCCTGATATGATTAACTCTGATCATTACAATGCAGTTATTTTATGTCATATGAATTAAAATAAGTCTCTAATTCTAATATTTACGCATTAATAATATATACTAGGTTCATTATAAAACTCACTAAATGTCAAAATTTGAACTTTACAGGTTTTTTTTCACTTTTTGTTTTTTATACTTTATTAGGACAATATTAATATAGCCTAATTAATTATCATCATTATTTGAAATGTTGTTTATTAACATTTTCACCAAAGATACACCAATACTTTTTTTTTCAACTTTGGTTCTTTTTCATCTTTGTAGCAGCTCAGATATACTAAATTCCATTTCATCTGGAAACTGATAGATATTTTTTTTAACTATTATTATCAAAATGATTAAATTAGAATCAAAAACAAATTATATTATTCGTTTGAAAAAATTATAACTATTTTATATTTCAAATACATCAAACTTGCATTTAGTTGTGATAAGCTTTTGCAGTAATTTATATCCATGTAAGAAAATATTGCTGTTTATTAATGCTTATCATTTTATTTAGACCATTAAAATTGTTTTCTTCAAAGTTTTAAGATTAATTAAATCATTTTTAGTTATGAAGTTTTCTGTATTTATAAATTTATTTTAAAAATATGAAATGAAATTATTGTTCATCTAAAAATAATCATTTATTATAGATTTCTCCATCTATTAATTTGTATAAATCAACAAATTTCATTAACAATTTTTCATAATTTATGAGAGCTTTTTTTGCTCATTCTTTTGAACTTTATTGAACTAGACAAAATGTATAATATTATAAAAACTAAGGTAAAAGTAATTGATAGCGCTAAATGTTGTTGCCATTAAGTTGTAATTAAATTGATTAATATAAATATAATATATCGAATAACTATAGAAGTGTATAGTGTATTTTTGTTAGAAAAAGATAAGAAGTATTTTGCTCATTTTGTCAGGTAATAAATATGATAATAATCCTTATATGTTTACATTTTATGAATGTTCTTCTACTATTTAATATTTGTAGAAATTTGTTTAATATTTATATATAATAAAAGCAATAAATCATGACATGTATATTATATTTTCATTTGTTTAAGGAAAGATCTCAAAGGAAAATATTTTTAGAGATTTTTTTATGGATTTAAGATGTTATTTGTTACCTTCATTTACCTGTAATAGAAATATTTCACACATTATTATGACATGTAAAAGATGATACAGCAATCATAAAAAAAATCTAAACAGAGTTTTAAACATTAATATTAGTTCAACAGTTTTATGATTTAAAATAACCAACTCCCTGTGTGGGCGACCAGTGGTCTAGTTGTTAGCATAACAAACTACCGAACCCAAGATCTTGGGTTCGTAGCTCGGCAGTTGGCCCTAGGATTTTTTAAAGGGAGTAAAAAAACCCTTGGTTATGCCATCCTTCGAAAGGAACGTCAAATGGGAGTCCCGAGTCTGTACGATGCCAGGTACTCGTTAAAAATCCCTACCCTAATTAGACCTGGATAGGCAAAATTTAGAGCTCCCAATTTAGGATTGTCTAATTAGCCATAGAAGCATAAAGTGACGTTAAATGAACAAACAAAACAACAACCAATTCCCTGCAGAAAATCATTGGTAAGTCTAGCCTAAAAATGAAAAGTTGTACAAATTTAAAATTTCTCAGTTAGGTCAACACATACTTGTGATGAAGAGCAAATTTCTCAGTTAGGTCAACACATACTTGTGATGAAGAGCAAATTCTTGGCCAAGAATTCTATAATTATGTACTATAATGGATTCTCCACAGTACACAAAAAATTGCCCCCTCCCTGGATCTGCCCTTGTCTCCAACTCCCCTGTTGTCTTACTCTTCTTCTAGGTTCAGGTTGTGTTCATCCTGTCGTCTTAAATCCTCTATGCTATTCTATCCAAGTCAATTCCCTCCTTTCAACTTCATGAGTTATTGCCAGATTCATACTTAACTGTACATTTATATTGACTTATGTTGTATTCCCACAAAAGGTAGGTTAGTGTTTCATTCTTTATTTTTTCTGTCCTAGCAATGCATATTCTTTTTTTTTTTTTTTTTTTTTTTTTTGCTGTCACGGGGTGTCACTTCTTACAATCACCCATTCTATAACGCTGTAATTTGGAAGATAAATGCTCATCAAATGCTAATATCCCCGTCCTTTTGGAAAGGACTATAACTATAATCTCAATTGGAGTACTTTACAAGTGCAATAGCTCATGTGCCCGGAGCACTGAGGTGGAGACAATAGCGCTCCGTCCGGATGACAATGGAACTAGTTAGCTCCTCACTAACTCGCCTGGAACAAACAGTTCTATTGTGCCACGATAACATTTACATTTCCACTGCCGCCCCCGAGTGCCGCCTCCCGCTCTCTCCGCTATCTCGTGTCATGTCAGAGCGAATCTCTGACAAGAAGAAATAAAAGTCTCAATAGCAAATAAAAAATAAGGCTTAGAAAACCCGAAGGCTCGATGCCGTTACCACCAACCTCTGCTTACAAATGTCTCTCTTTGGGCCACTACCCAACCCAAATCTTCCAGATCACTTTTAACGCAGTCTTAAGTCTCAGTCTATCGGTCTACGCCTCAAGACGCTTCCCAGTCGACACAGCGCTTATTAACTTTTTAGGAATTCGTTCGTTACTAAGCCCAGCAACATTACAGGCCATCTTAATTTTCGTGAAACTCTCACTATATCACTTCAATATTATTTTAATATTCCCTAGTGGTCTCATCCTTTTCTGTACCGAATATTCCATGCAGCACCTTATTTCCGAATACCTCAAGACGTTCATCCTTCAGCGTTAGCGTCCACGTTTCGCATCCCTATACAAGAGTCGGAAGGATGATGATTTTATAAATTCTGATGGAATAATAGCAATGCCTTTAATCGCGCCTTTAAAGGTACGCCTTAGGTACTTAAACTTCTCGACATGTTCGAACTTACTCCCTCCTAAAACAATATCCCCAAAATTTCCCGTTTTTCTGCTACTAATCATATACTTAGTGTTATACGAATTTACACCAATCATCAACGTTTCTGTATTTAGTTTTATAGTTTCCGCTCATATTTTATAATTACGGAGCATCGTTGTTAGGTAATAATATGCCCGCAAGAGACTCCAACAGTTCCAGAATGGCGGACTGAAACGAATAGTAGAACACACTCCACAAAACAAGAATGGACTTACTACATACCACCCTCGACATACCAACTGTAATAGACTTCATTAAACGGAGAAACATTAGATTTTTTGTCAGCCTGAAATACCTACTTTTCAGGACTCACAGCAGGACAGCCACACAGACATGGCAAGAT
Source organism: Arma custos (assembly GCA_037127475.1). NCBI lineage: Eukaryota > Metazoa > Arthropoda > Insecta > Hemiptera > Pentatomidae > Arma > Arma custos. The sequence continues at coordinate 10,824,176 of CM073763.1, forward strand.
CACGGTCAAAATCTCAGAATGGACTGAGAAGTAAATAAATAAAACTTAAAGGACAAGGCGAGCCCGCCTCTCCGTCCTCTCTTAAAAAGTACAGTTTACAATAAAAAAGACACCAAAAATCGTTTCCCAGTTTAAATTAGCAACCCTCCACCACAAGGGAAAAAGATCAAAACATTTAGCCTAATTTTCCCAAAAGTCTTATAAAATTTTCAATCCCAGAACTGAAAAAATCAGGATTTTGTGACGACATAGGGCCAGAAAATGCGTTTTTGACTTGTGAATCATTTAAAAGAAATTTATCCTTAAGGAAGTTGTCAAAATTTCTAAACAGACAAAGTCTGTTGGAAATAAGTCTAGCGAGTAAGGCCAGAACTTAGTAACCCAACTCGTTTCTTATCTCGTCTCTTTCACTGCCTGTCGTGAAATATGAGATCTATCTTTGTCGCTGCAGGTTGTTGTTGATAAGTTTTTGTTGCATCAAGACAATGTTTCTGCAGTACAATATGGATGCGATATACATCTCTCCTTGGACTAAAGTTGATTTGTTAATTATTGCAAACAAAGTAACATTAAATTAATAGTTGCCTGGAAGAAGGGAGCATGTTACATTCTTCAAAGTGTACGGGAGAGCCAAAATAATTAGGTCATTTAATTAGGTGACTGTCACATACGCCCTTCTTCCATTTTATAGATTTTACACTTACGCCCTTTCTTCAAGTGGATCTTTGTCTCTTGAGAGACCGATCATCTTCTGATATGGACAACGATTGTGCTATCCCTGACCTCTATTGACTGTTTGGGCAACAAAAACTAACGTTAGCGATAGCGGGTCATCACATGGACATTGTTGAACATAAAAAAACAAAACGAAAACTGAAAAATGTAACATACGCCTTTCTTCCAGGCGACTATTCACATTACAAACTGGGTACCTTTGATTCACCAGGTGACCATGAAACCTTCTTCCTTATCTTGTGTAGTCTCTCCTTATCACTCTTAGTTGAGTGTGTGTTATTAAATTATTAATGTGTTATTAAAGTGTTATTCATTCCTTTTTGTTTCTTAGTGTTGTTGTCTGGTTAATTTTATTATTGTCTAGTTCAAATGAACGGAATAAAATGTTGGGAATACCGTCTTCGGAAGAAGGAGCTGTGAAATACTTCCAGAAGTTCAGAATAATTCCAAATATCAAATTATGTGTAAAAGATGACAACTAGGTGAAGCGGAGGTGTTTTGGTCGAAAGGGTAGGGTAACATTTCTATAAGGAAACGAACTTGTCTAGGTGGGCCTAGATTTAACATTTTTAATATTTAAATTTTCCATTAATATAAATAAGAAGGTAGTTATTATCAGTATTCAGGTTATGAACAATGGAGGATAACAGTCCACGACGATCTGCTAAATCACGAGCACAACAAACTGATACAGGAAACTTTACCAAACCCGATATCAATAGCTAGTAAAAATATTTATATTTTTAATTAGTTTTAAAGTTACTTCGATTTACGGTAGAGTTAAACATTCTTCGATAAATAAGGAAACAATCGATTTTAAATAAGATCTCTTGTTTTGGTCTCGCACGTGACAGTAGGGCTGAGTAAATATTTGGGGATAGGACTGCGTTATGTTGAGTGGTGCCTATATTTTTTTCTATATATTATATAAAAAGTGATATTGGAATAAATGAGAGATCCCAGACAGCGCCGCCGTGACGAAGAGCCTTGGAGAAACAAACACGGTGGAGTGCGGTAGCCCAAATATTTGGCTCAGGAGTCCATTAGCTGGGTCTAGACCGAGCCAGCGATGTCTCCGAGTCCTGTAGTGCTCCATTGTTTGTTTTAAAAAGTTTCTAGTGCTGTTTTCGCTAATTCGTAAACCACATAGCATGTGTTGCGGAGTGGTTATGTGTACATCGAAAAACTTATCGATAATTATGCAATACATCGAAGTATTAGTTCGATAAATCGAAGAAAATTTGCATATCGATGTCTTGGCATGATCGCCACATAATAAAAGAGTATTGTTATTTTATCTCATGTAAAAGGATTTTTATTTTCTAAACAACTCCCTGTCGATCAACCAGCTTTTGAATAGAGAGGGTTGTGTATTTTTAGTCATTAGTGATCTAGTATTACTCCACCTCAGTTGTAACGAACTCAGGGTGGTATCCCATATTATTAAAAATTACACAGATCAAACGATCTTAACTTTCAAATAATTAATAAGAAGTGCAATTAATACTTTAGGTGCACTCTGACGCAAGCCTTTCTAAACTTATTATAAACTATGTAAAGCACGAGTTTCTACTTTTATAAGATATCTTAGCTGTTTACATCCTTTACAACATCTCTTTCATATAAATATTTGAATATTTGTTAATGCCAATTGCATAAACAAACTGCACTTCAAAGGGCGGAGGATGCCCTGCACTTGGGGACTGGCTCAGTCAGGAGCTGCTTTGAAGTCGGGTGAAAAAATAGTGGGTGACTTTAACCAGATCGTAGGTAATGGTTGAGCTCAGAATCGAGGGTTTTTAGAAAATTCTTTGATAGTTTTAATTTCTAAAAATTGCTTTAGTTGATTCGTTCGTCATGGTATGAATAAATGGTATTGTTAGAAATAACTTACATAATTCGCATATTTAAAGCAAACTATAAATAAGTTAATAATTTAAATAGTAACTCTGTTGCATATAATTTATACACGTGGTTAGGAGGCATTTACGAATGTAGCAGAAATATTGTAATTAAAATTATTTTCTCATTCACATTCAAATTTTTCTTATCCAAGTTTAATTAGGAAAGATCTTAAACGAGTTTAACGTAAGTTTTATGTTTACCATTACACTACAGGTGACACTTTTCCTATGCTGAACAGGGTAAAACATTTTTTATTTATTCTTTTAATTATTCAGCTCGTTAAACGTTAGAAGAGTATTGTAGCAAATAATTAAGGAGGGGTATTGTTGAATATCGACCTATAAGAAAATTCTAAAGGTTAAATTCGATATAATTTAAATTTTTTACTAAATAATCCAATAAAACAGATGAAATCATACTTTGAAAAAATAAATGAAATCCAAGAAAAGCGGTAGAAAGGGTGGAAGGAAGGATAAAAAATAAGAAATAAAAAAATAAATGTTTAAGTTTATATGGTGTAAACTATATCTGCCTGTTCCAAATAAATTATTTAATCTGTTGATATATATATCTTACTAATATTATAAATGTGAAAGTTTGTATGTTTGTCTCTCTTTCACGCAAAAACTACGGGACGGATTTGGATGAAATTTGACAGTAATATAGGTTATACATCAGAATAACACATAGGCTATAGCAAGCGCGGATTTAGGGGGGGGCGCACGAGGGCACGTGCCCCGCCCCCATCAGTTTTTTAGGTACTGTGGAGAATCCATTATAGTACATAATTAAAGGCAAATCAGATGATAATAGTTGTTAAAATAACAGAAAGAACATGAGTGAAACTATTGTTTTGAAATCCTACTAATATTATAACTCCGAATATTTGGATTTATGTTTGTTACTCATACACGCAAAAATTACTGAACGGTTTTGGATGAAACTTGTTGAGTAAAATACATCGTATGCTGGTTATAGATCATAGCCTAGTGCAAGGGCAGATTTATGTGCGGGCTGGGGTGCATGTGCCCCCTCTCCCCGTTATAGTACATAATTAAAGGCAAATCAGGAACTTAGCATCATGAAAATTTTAGATAGGTTCTTTGTATAGTTTATGAAAGATATTCGGATAATTCCACCCCAAGGGTTTCCCCTTTAATATAATGGATTCAAAGGTTTTATAGAATCCGTCAGTTTTGAAGTTAGCTATCTGAAAATTTGGATGTACGAGTAACTTATATTTCAAAAAAATAATTAAATTATTTATTTTAAATGATCTCTCACGAAACTTTATGTGGCAGACCAAATTCCACGCGAGCGAAGCCGCGGGCATAAGCTAGTATATATATATATATATATATATATATATATATATATATATATATATATATATATATATATATATGGTTAGGGATACCCAATTATTTCATTATCCCGCCGAAAACTAGGTGGTTAACCTTTAATTAAGGACGTGGGGTATACAGTTCCCCAATAGACTTTGAAACGTTTCTCAAAACCTGAATTTTTTTCTTAAAATTTAAATTTTTTTTTACTTTTTCTAAAATGAACAAATGATTAATTTTATCAGATAATAAAATTTATTGAACAACTGAAACCATGAGAAAGTCGCTGGTTGGGGCACTGAGTACCCCACCTCCCTACAAACGTAACTTTTCTCCCCTCCTAGTACCTGCATGATTTTTCGTGCATCTAGGCTTTTAATTTCAATAAGGAATCAGGGAACAGCCTTATCTCTCCTCATTTGAAGAGAGGAATAGAAAACCCTAGGCTCCCTAAGGCGCTGATCGCTAGGATGCACCGAGTTATATTCAAAGGGAGGAGCCCACAAGTAACAAGATGTACAACTACCCCCCAAACACATATTGATCGAAAAAGGCCCAGAAAACCTAAATTACCTGCATCACGTGTCCTCGAAAAAGTGATAAAAAACTACACAGGTGTGCAACTCTTGTCTACAACCAACATGCAAGGAGTGTTCCGGAGTGCTATGAAAAAACTGTGCGAAGAAGTAGGAACACATAAACTGTTGCAGTATTTTTTATTATTCATTTTTTTCCAATTTTTTAAACATATTTGTATTAATTATACATCCCTTTTTTAAATTATTATCAGTTTTACATTTATTAGTTTTTTCTATACGTGTTTTCAGCCTTCATAATGAATCGTTACCATTTAACCGAAGTTTTTATAAAAATACATATTTTTTTTCTCAAGATTATTTTTTTAACGATTCCACTATCTACATATCTAAAAGAAGGTTTAAATAATTGGAATAATTGGATTACTTGAATGTGATTAAAATAAAGAAATGATTATTTATGTTTAATTATAATGGCTGGGTACTCAGTACCCCACCTCCCCCAGAAGATAGAAGTTTTTTCACCTCCTTACGTAAAGGTTAAGGGTGATTTCCGACAAATCACCCCTTTGCACTGCCCTTGGCTGAGAAACAGTACAGTCCCTGTACATAACATACTGTTACGGGCTACCGGGTATTAAAATGAATTAAACAATTCCTTAATCAAGATACTAATATTTATTTACAAAAGTGATAAAAGAATACAATTAAACTATTAACAATTACTAATAAAGAAACTAACAAAGAAATTACTAACAAATAGATGATTAACTGAAATAAATTTACAATAACAATATTTTAGATATTTATAATCTAGGCCTAACTTCTATTTAATTATTACAATAATATAAGATATTATTATTATTACTAAATAGCTCAACTATTTACAAAAGTTTGTATAAAGCACATAAAATTACAACTGCTACTTAACTAATTAATTACTACTAATTAACACTTACAGTTCACTAATTAAAGCCCACCGACCGTAAGAATCTCTAAATATAACAAACTGTCACACAATTACACTCACAAACTGTCACTGACTTATTACACTGGCTTATCACTGTTTCCGATGTTAACCGTACCGTGTGCTTTAACACTCTCTCTGTACTCGCACCGAGATGCTGTTTTTATAGACAGAATGACAGATCTAGATCATACGGGAAGGACTCGAAGTTTCGCGAAAAGGCCTCTTTCATCTCTGCCGACAAGGGGGCTTTGTTCTCTTCCAGGAATCGCCAATTCCCGCGCTCGTAACAATACCATGTACATAACATAAGAGTCATTGGGGTTGTAGCTAAACAGGTTTTTAGGGAATTTGTTATTGTTTTGTAATAGCCATAATATAAAGTATAAACATCACGATTTTTAGTTATTTAATGAATAATAGAAGCACAGAATTAACAAGCGTTAATTACTTGAAGAGATAGCGGACATTAGGATCGACCCCTGCCGCGCTAGTGTCTAAATAAAACTGTTTTAAGTGGTGGCTTCCACTAACAATGGCCTCTCCAATTCACACCGCTAGTTTGTTTTCAGTTTAGATTATTTTGGTCTTCTGTAACTATCGGTTCTAGTCCACCTTTTTCAACCGCGCACCTTTCTAGTGTCTCCTTCGTCCTGGAATAACACGGATAATTCAATCCTTAAATAGAATGGATAAATAATAATATTACGTAAAAAAAAAAACCTCCTTTCGCAACAGTTAATGGTCGCAATAATGTTAGTTAGTTCATTTAACGTCACTTTATGCTGCTAAGGCTAATCGGACGATGCTACAGTGGGGGCTCTAAATTTTGCCTATCCAGGTTTAATCAGGATAGGGATTTTTAACGAGTACCTGACATCGTACAGGCTCGGGACCCCCGTTTAACGTCCCTTCCGAAGGACGGCGTAACTAAGGATTGGTCGCAATAATACTCCAATGTTCCATCAGGATAGAAGTTGTTGGGTCGTTTTATATTAAATGTCCGATTTCTTTTATTATTATTTTTTAATCTGTGTCTCATTATCTATTCATTTTCCCAACTGGTTTTCGAATTTTTAATCCCAGAACTGAAAAATTCTGGTTTTTGTGTTGAAATAAAGTCTGAAAATGCGTTTTGACTTGATAATCATTTTTTTAAAAATTAGCCTCAAGGAAGTTGTCCAAATTTTTGAACAGATGGAAATTTGTTGGATATAAGTTTGGCGCATAATGTCAAAATTCATGTTTTGATAGAATACTAATGCATTTATTCTGGATTCTGCTCATGAGGATAGTTTTGTTTTCGAATATAGAACCTTAATAAACTTTACATAAAATTTTTTTTTTATTTTTTTTTTATTAATTGTTATAATTTTAAATTTTATAATTGTAAATATGGGATCAGTGAAGAGAATGGATTTGTCTGACCGAGGAACAAACCAGGATAGCTCAAGTGGTAGAGCACCACAACGGAAATCCCGGCCCTGGACATATCTTTTCTCTTCAAAATAAAAATATTTAAATTTACATAAAAACGTATATTAATAAATAGATATTCACTAAAATATTTTAAATTATAAATAATAAAAGATAAACCAACACAAGATTCTTTTTTTTTTAATATGTTAAATGAAATTAAAAAAAAATTGGTTTATCTTTTATTTTTTATGATTTTCAAATATTTTAGTGAATTATTCTATTTATTAATATACGTTTCTATGTAAAGTCTATTAAGGTTCTATATTCTTTCCATAATAATACATTTTCAATAAATTGAAATGCTGTTAAACATGTGGGAAAGAAAAATCAGAAAGATCTTTGGCCCTACAAAAGAAAGAGATCGCTGGCGGATGAAGACAAACGAGGAACTTAGAAATCTATATGGTACACCAGATATTGTTGCCACGATTAAGAGTGCCAGGATAAGATGGCTGGGGCACGTACAAAGAATGGAAAGAAGTAGACTACCAAAAATGATGATGGAGGGACACACTGGAGGAAGGAGGAGCAGAAGGAGACCTAGACTTCGTTGGCTGCAGGATGTGGAGGAGGATCTTAGGACGTTGGGCGTCGGCAGCCGAAGACAGGTCGGAGTGGATGAGGATCACTGTGGAGGCCACGGTCCTGCAAGGGCCATAGCGCCGTTGTATAAATAGAAATGAAATTTAAAACCGCATTATAATAACTCAACAGGGTAAATAGAATGAATAATATGTATTAGCATGAGATAACGGCAAGTAGAGAAACTACCCAGTGGCAGAACACAAATGAAAAATACACCTTAAAAGGTCATGAGTCATAATTTTTTTTTTCTAGACGCATCGGAGAATTATCAGGAATTAAAGAGGCTATGTTGGGAACTAGTGGGTATGAGAGGGAATAAAGTTTGTCACGAAAGGACTGTTATTGTATTTGAGCCAAATCAGGCATTAAGGTCATTATGGATGATTTTATTCGTGATAAAGTATTGAGGATTTTGGATTTATTGGATTTCTTTCCAAAATCTAAATAAAACATAATTATTAAAAAAGCAAACACCTAGAATATTTAACCAAGCCAACATGTTCTTATTTTGCTATTGAATGAATGAATGAATGAATGAAGCCTTTATTATAAAGAGAATTATAAAACAAGATGGTTTACAATAAACTACTAATATTTACAAAAACATATACATACATAATAACTCTTTATAGAACTTCCCTTATGGGAGTATGGTCTAACTTCAGTGGAGTGACCAGCTCTATTGGGAAGTGGAGTTCGACATTAATTTCTGCCACTTAACTTTATTTTGAGCAATTCTTGTCCTATTTTATCTTCTTCTGTCGAATCGGCAGTTGGTGTGTGGACTTGAACAATGCTTAGGATTTTCTTCTTAAAAAAGTGGGATAGTCCGACTAGAGCTATTCTGTGGTTAATTTCTTTAAATTCTGAAATATTTCCTTTTAGTGTTATTTATATCAAAAAATCAAAAAATCCCACAAATTATCAGCTCCCTAATATGCATTAAAATATTAATAAAATTTAAATAAAAGTCTTTTCACCTTTTAACACACCATACACTTCTCCTTAAATCTATCTATTAAATACAATAATTTTAAAGAGATTTTTTTTTCGGATATATATAAAATAAAACTAATAGATAATCCTCAATATTTATAATAAAAAGAAATTTTTATAAAAAATACCTCTAATGTTTTAGTTTACTTAAAGGTAAGAATTAATACGTAATAAATAAAATATAATAATCCATTATTATCATCTACTAATCCGGACTGGACAAAGTACCAGCTCCACTCATTTAGTATAGCAACTGACTATGGGATACAACTTATGTACTGTTGTTAGAACAATAACAATGTAAAAATTATAATAATTGTGGAATACATATTAACGATACTATGTATAGTTATGTAAATAATTTAAATCGATAAGAAGATTGTTGTTTTATATACATATATATACACAAACATATACATACATATACATACATATATATATATATATATATATATATATATATATATACATAAAAAGTGTTTTATAATGTTAAATTTTACGATTTTTGAATTTTCTTTTTGATTGTTTGCAGACAGAGTTTTGTACTGTTGATCGTGAAACCTATATATTGAAAATGACCATTTAGGTCGAAACGTCTTTAGAAAATAGACATGAATTTAGACTAAAGGTTTTTTTTTTTGTATTATTATACACCCTAAGAAAATAATAAAATCCCACTCCATATTAATTTTGCTATTAGAATCTGTAATAATTTCCTATCCCTTTACAAATAATGAAGGTTATATTAGCCTTATATAACAGGGAATCATACCAGTTAAAATTACTTATCTACATTCGTTTCCTTTTTAATATTCTGGAAAATAAAAATAATCGTGATTTTTATTATGGAAAAAAAGACAATATTTAATTGAAATAAAAATTAGTATATAGTAATATTATTTATATCTAGTATTTGTATTTACATAGCTATTAATAATAATCATTTCATAAAACAAAATATATAACTATGGCAAATAAAGTCCCAAATGGATAACCAAAAGTTCAACTAGTTATTGATGCTTAAGTTATTAGTAGATACGAATTGCACATTTATTAAGCAACTTTTTTGTTAAATATTATTATTCTTAATGGGGGGGGGCGGTGTGGCTCAGTGGTAGAGCGCTGGGTTGCCGTGCCGAAGGTCCTCTGGGTTCAAATCCCGATCGCTGGCAGGCATTTAATTAATCTGTTAGCGGGTACTCTCCTCCTCTATAAAGTGGGTACGAAAAATTAGGGCGAAAATCTGGCTGTTGAGCGCGATTTCATCCAAATTACTTCCCTGAACAACCGTTGTCCAAGAGGCAGTACAGTCTCTATCAAGTACTGAATCCCAGACCCTTCTTGGGCTGTAGTGGTACGGGTTATTATTCTTATATCAATATAATTCTAACCTTTAAAATAAAGTTGATAAAAACAAATTGTATATCTCATGCACAGGCCGCTAGGCGTCACCTGTTTCGCGTGATGAGTCATGAGCATGTCGCTCTTGTTGATGACGCGAAGTTTTAAGTTTTTCCTCTATCAAAAGTCGCTATATGCGGCTAAAGAAGTTTTCACTTAAATAAAATTCTAAATGATATTTTAAAAGTATTAAAATTTCAAAAAATACGAAACTTATCATCGTAATTGTTTTAATTAATACCTATCCATAAAAGAGGGTTCAACTGGAGTAACTAAGGACGAGATAATTATAGTAAGTGAGAAGTGTTGAATGGGACATCGTATAAAACAGAAGTCAACAAGTGCCGAGGGGTGTAAACAAACAATGGGGAGGCGTGGTCGGGGGCGTGGTAAGGAGGCGTGGCCTCCGCTGATTGGTCGGATCCTCTCCTGCCAGGGAAGGCTCAGACGCCGGGCGATGGTCGGTGAGGCTGGAGCTAAGTGCACGCCGTTCTCGATAGACGACATCCTCCGGGGGACGACGGTCCCGAAGAGCGAGGACACGCTCGCCTTGGATATGACCAAGAGGGCGGTTCACGACTACTACGCTCATCCCCCAGGTAATTAGCTGATATAATAATTAATATTATAATTACTCTGCCACTACACCTCATGAAATGCCTTGGGTTCAGTACATGCAAGAGACTGTACTCCCGGTTGTGCAGGGAAGCTCATGATCAAACTCAACTCATTTTCCCCTAATGAAGGAGTCTTGGTGACTGTTACACCAAGCTTGTATGACTCTCCACAGATTGAATAATTTATTTCCTCCAGCCAATTATATGATTACTTTATATAATATAAGCTTTCATATTTAATTTGTTTTCCTTACAAAAATGTTGTGCACTCCTTCCCCATTTCGATAACTTTTTCTTATTGTTTAATTACCTAGCAACGGATTAACTACTTTTTGCTTGGTCACAAAGCCACTGTTCCTGACATCTTTAACTTATCACACTTGAATGATTTAAAAAATAAAACAAGCTACATCTTATTCCAATATTTCAAAGGGTACATCAGCGGATGTTAACGGATTAAATAATTAAAATGCTTAAGCTGGATTCGAAGGCACCAACCAAGTTAGCCCGCTTCCCTTATATAATTATGGATTCTATTACTTAGAATTTGCTTTTTTTAAAGTCCGGATAATTAAAAAATATTTCGAATGAGCATCAGGAATGTTTCTGGAGATGTCACATTTTCGAGTTATCAAATATTCAAAGTTTAACCGGTTTCCATAAGACATTATCAAACTAATATGCTGAGTTCGAGAAAGAAATTTAGGTATTCAGAATGATCTTGGCTTGTTGCATAGAAAATTTTAGTACAAATTCACTCGTAATTTGAAAAAGATATATACTAGGATTATAGGAATATAGAAATTAAAATATGAAATATTTCGTAGTATGAAGTAGTGAAATGTAGCAATTATTAATAGCTAGATATAAACAAGAAGAAAAAAATAATAATTTAGATTACCATAAATTACGGTACTTGATATGAATAAACAAAGAAGCATATCTGACCTTAAAGGAATGCGGTTATAAAGAATTTTCACATAAGAAAATAATTAATTAAAAACAAACAAAAAAAAACTAGGAGTTGAAGTAAGAAGGCTACTAGGGTTGTTACGTATAACAAACAGTGCTACCTAAGATAAAAAAAAAATATAACTTAGTCTCATTACGAATCCACAAAGTCTTTATTCTGGTCATTTTCGTTTTTTTTTTTTTTAATACAGTGAAATTTTAGACCTATTCTTTTACATTTATCAGTAAATTTTATCAATCGGTTTGTTATTTTTAACGGATCCCTGCCAATCGAGTCTTAGTTAACCAAAAAAATAAAAAAAGATCAATGCCCAGTTCAAAAATCGCCCGAGTATGATCCTCCGAACTTTTCGGTACGAATCCTCTTTAAATTTCAAAATAGCTGTAAATTTCAAAATAAGATGATAAATTTATAAGTCTTTGTCATTCATAAATATAGAATCAGAATACCATGACGTTAAAAAAAAATCTATATAAACGATTTTGTCTATTAATGAACTTATAGGTATTACGATCCCTTACAAAGAAAACAACAAAAACATAGAACAATTTTTTAAAGATTTCTTATCGCTTCTTATCTCCCGAGTTAACAGTAGAAACCTACAAAGTACCGGTTCGTTGAAGATTCATAACAAAAAACAAGAGTGACAATGCGAAATAAATTAAAGGGCCAAGTGAGTAAGCTTATTGTCAAATGATCTAAAGGTAATTTAGATTCGAGACAGGCGGGGACAGATAAACTACTTTTTCTCTTATCTGTTGTAATGTAAAGGAGATAGGTGGGGGGGGGGGTGCAGTCAAAAAGAACACTGAATCAGTAATAAACTTATAATTATGTGCCGACGTTTCGACCTACAGTGTAGGTCATCTTCAGGGCTATGAGAGAGAAACAAACAGAACAAAAAATATAAAAATGTACAGTAACAATAATATGGTGACAAGTAATGTAGAAAATTAAAATAGTGGCAGATATGAAGATGGAAGATAACGAATATTAAAAAAGTGACAGAATATAATAGAATTAAGATATAGACAGATTTAAAAAAATTAATGATAATGAAAAGAAATTAAAATAGTGACAGATATAATAAAATTAAGATAAAGACAGATGTAACAAAATTAATGATAATGGAAAGAAAATGAAAATAATGACAGATATAATAAAGTAAGACAGATTTAATAAAATTGAAGAAAATGAGCAGAAATGATAAATTATGAATAACGCATATAAAATAAAATACAGAAAATAAATGTACAGAAAGGATAGTAGAGTAAAAATAATATACAGGAAAATCAAAAAGGAGGAGGTAAACAAAAGAAACAAAATGAGAATATTTACATATACAAAAAAGGTTGGAACATGAAGAATGAAGAAAAACTAGTAAAATAAAGATATAAAATGTATGATAACGGACTTAAAGATGTTACATGTTACAGAAAAGTATGGAACTGTATGTACAATAACTAATGTGAATAATAGAAATACTTTTTCTCTTATCAGTGAACCAACACAGAGAGATCTTGATACCATCTCCACCTTATTATGGTACCCACTTTAGAGGCCGGGTGATCCCTACGAGGGCCCTAGAACCCATAGGAGCCATCTCCAGCCGCTATCATTAAATAAAAGTCTGGCAGCAAGATGCCAGTGGGATTTGAGCATAGGACCTTCGACGTGGAGACTCAGCGCTCTACCAGTGAGCCGCTCCGCCCCCTTAATTGTTAATATATCTAGAAATATCATTAAATAATTTATTTGTACTTTTTACCCTTATCTATTTATCTACATGAAAAAAAAATAAACAACATTAATCAACTCCCGCTGTAAAACCATAACGCACCTGAATCATCATAAAATAATCCATTTTTGAAAAGTTATTTAAATTTAGCTAATCGTAGCCACTGCGTAGTTACCAACTGCATCGAATGATTTTCGGTCTAGAATATGTATATTAATCACATTTAATATCCTTAAAAATTTCCTTACTCTTTCAATTTGAAACGTTTATCTATTCAAAACACGAGTTATAATATTATGTTTTTTAAAAATTAAATATAAGAATAGTAGGATAAATACAAAATCTTTTGAAAACAATATAAATGTTGATACTAGTACAGATTATGATGATGCAGTTAATCTAGTGACTTTAGTGATTTGGTTGCTAGGTTTTATGTATACATAACTTATTATTACCACTACTACTCTTTAATGTACTATATTATATTTCATATAAAAATAAAACAAAAATATTTATACAGGGTGTCCCGAATTTAAATGGCAAAACTTCAGGAACTTATAGGGAACCGAAAAACTAAGACAAAAAGTCCTTTAGAGATTTGCTCGTTTTTGCTTAGTTTTAGAGAAAAATCGCAAAAAAAGAAACAAAACAAGTTTTCATTTTTATACTTATTTATTTACATTTATATTTATGTTATGTTCTTTTTAATGTAAATATTGCTCAAAATGTTGTCCTCTTGCACCGATGCAAGCATTACATCTAGCACTCACTTGATAAATTGCAGCTAAACATTGTTCTGATGATATTTGGTGCACTGCATCTATGATTCGGTCTCTTAATTGCTCTCTTGAGTTGATTGACACCGAATAAACTTTCTGCTTCAAGGTTCCCCATAGGAAGAAATCCATTGGTGTCATATCAGGTGATCTGGGCGGCCAAGGTACTACTCCTCCACGTCCAATCCATCGTTGTGGATAATTTATATCCAGCCTAGCTCGGGCAACTCTGCTATAATGAGCTGGACATCCATCGAGTTGGAACCACATTTCAATCCGCTGTTGTAAGGGAATGTCATCTAAATAATTAGAAAAGTCGTTCTCCAAAAAAATGTGTAAATGTGATACCATTCAATCTTCCAGGTAAAAAATATGGTCCCACCAGTACTCCGTTCCAAATTCCAAGCCAAACGTTGATAGCAAATTCATGCTGAAACCTATTCTCTCTAATAGCTCTGGGATTTTCAAGAGCCCATACATGATAATTTCTTTGATTAACAATTCCTCCTCTTGTAAAGGTAGCTTCATCGGTCCATATAATTTTTAATGGAAATAAATTATCATCGCAAATTTTTTCAAGAAATCAGTTACTAAAATTCAATCTCTTGACATAATCTTGAGGTAATAAATTCTGAACTTTTTGAAGATGGTATGGGTAGCGATTATCACCTTTCAATGTTCGCCATATTGCTTGCCGCGATATTGCTAATGCAGCAGATGCTCTTCGGATGCTAGTCTCAGAATTGTTATCGAAGTGGCGTTGGACACAATTTCTTCTCCGATAATCTGCTCTTACTGCTGCCTGGAATTGGTCGCCTTCATTACGTATTAAGAATGACCCAGTCTCTTGTAGTCTATTAAAAGTTAACGAAAAGACTCGTCGATTAGGCACTCTTCTATTTGGAAATCGGCGGGCATACTCCCGCACCGCTTCTAAAGCATTACCGTTACAGAAACCATACACAAAAATCATATCAGCGTATTCAACATTGGAATATGTATGCGGCATTGTGGCTGATGCTATTCACACAAAAATATCTGAGTAACTGACTGAACACTGATTTAGGAATTATAATCTTAGAAGGATGCCAAAATGTAAACAAATAAAAGAATGTAAAGGATAACATTAAGTGTTTACATATCTCACTGCCTAGTCTGACGAACTTTGAATGGTGATAATCGCTACCTGTGACATTTTTGTTTTGTTTCTTTTTTTGCGATTTTCTCTAAAACTAAGCAAAAACGAGCAAATCTCTAAAGGACTTGTTGTCTTAGTTTTTCGGTCCCCTATAAGTTCCTGAAGTTTTGACATTTAAATTCGGGACACTCTGTATAAGAAACTGTACAAATGCCATTTGGCAGATATTTATCTCTTTTGAAAACTAAGGGATTCACTCAAAGCGTGTATGGAGAAACCATACGTTATATATAAAAACTATTTTTCATAATTTTTATTTATTTATAGTTTTTACTATTTTTTTCTTTCACTCAATCATAATGAATGATATGTATACTTGTACCCCTATTTATTGTCTCTCAGTATGGCAGCTTGTATTATTTATGTATTTATTTTCAAATTCAAACCTCCCGTACCAAGTATAACTAAATTAGCACTTATTGCTAATTTCAGAAAAAGTAAAAATATATGAAAAATGTCAGATACGGTTATTAATGTAATAATTTTCGATTGCTTATTTATTAAATCCTTACCAGTTTATATTTAAAATAGATTACTGATGATAAATAAATGCCATATCATGTACATAAATGCCAATAATATTGATATAAATAAATATTAATGATTAATATGAATCCGAAAAGAGTTTAGAGTTATCTGTAACATTTTCAGTTTAACAACGATGTCTGAAATTAAATAAGCCATTGCCGTATATGTACAATCGTTGAATGCGAAAATTAAAAGAATATATTTTATGTTTAAATAAATATTATAAATTATAATGCAATTGGGAAAAACCACAATGCAAAGCCTTATGTTTCAAAAATACACCTACTTACCAGTCGACGTTTCGCCTATTCAGGCATTATCAAGACACCAAAATCAAAAGGGGGTTATGTGAATCGCATCTCGAAGAAAAAGGTGCAATACACCCCAACGATCAACAGCCCAAAATACCAAGTTGTATGTTGAACGTCTTGGTGGTGGGGTGCTGTCTCATGTTTGGAGCCTGTTTGGGCTGTGCTCCTTAATACCTGTGCTCCTGAGTTAAAGACACCATGTCGTCAAAATAGGTAAATTTTCATGAATAAATGAATGAAATGAATAAAAACTATGATCAATACTTCCAATTACTTATAAATGCAATAGCAATGTAAACAATTTTCTGTAAGTGGTTTCAATAAATAACGGAGAAACAAATTTTAATAGTTCAATGTTATGAAAAATTCGCTATCCTCAAAAAATACAATAATGTGTCATGATGGCCTTAACCTTCGGAGTACGGATACATTAGTTTGAATCACTCACAAGTTTTGTATAATATTTCAATATAATTATAGATGAAAATCTACTATCATAGAGAGCTAAATTACCATTTTCGTATATTTAAATATAGACACAAGATTTGGATATCTTGTTCGACATCCTTGGCGTTTTAGCGCTTCTAGATGGATTTCCGGTTTCCCAGTTCCTCTAATCGGGGAACCATAAATTTCTCATTTCCCTTTAACCTCTCTCGAGAGCAGAAGAGATGTTTTGCCGAAGAGAAGTGAGCTCCCGGATGGAGACCAGAGGCCTCACTCTGCCGGAGGGAGAAGTGTTGCCCGAATCCAGATCTTGAAGTGGCCAGTGTTCTGTTCTTCGAGGAGTTCCTTAAGTGGCTCTTAAGTGGGTGTATTTCCAGAGCTCCCTGGCTACTGGCTATTCTTCCCTTCTAGCTTATCGTAATAATTACTAACAGTAGTTAATCAAATTATACAGATAGTAATTACTAGAGGAGTAGCCCATGACCTAACAACAAACCCCAATTTTAGAGATAAAACAACTGTTCATTATATTGTACTTCAGTAAGAACTTTTATTAGCTACGTTTTATTAGAGGCAGGCGAATATTATTCTAGAAATAGAAGTTCAATTTAGTAATTATTTCATGACTCTCTAGTGAGCCTATTAAAAAATACCCACTTGGTATTGCTTCCAAATATTGGGTATTTTGAATCCATTCTTCAAATGTTCCTTCTTGTTTCAACCTTGTCGAATTCTTTGTCTCAGAATATGCATTAATGCATTCTTTCTCTGTTTCTCCCTTTTATGTATTCCACTGGAGATTATTTAGAAATGCTCGGTAGAAAATGCGTGGAGTCGTTAAGATCAATATATGTGTTTATGCGAGGGTATTACTTATTGAGAGAACAAAATTATAAAAAAATATATTTAAGAATCTACTTCGAGTTAAGAAAATTCTTTTGGGTTCATTATTGTATTATATAATACATAATGATTATGTTATATATATTTTTTCCTTACACCATTGGCTTCATTATTTTTTAAATCGATATAATGGATGGATGAGAGGATCTCTTGCACTGCACTAGGTGTGATGATTATTGTATTATAGATAACTTTTATATGATTACATCATCATATTCTTCCAAAACGCGAGTAAAATTAGAAAACAATAATTGTATCTTATTGTATATATAGAAGTCAAGATATTAGCATTGGGTCGATGCTATGGTGTGTTAGATAAAAAAAAAACTTGTCAAGACTTATTCGCAATAGGTAATTGGAATGCTCCAATCCAAAAGACTTGGATAAATGGAATGGTATAATAATAAAATTTGGAAAGTTCGTGTCTCGTTATCCCCCTCCTGATGGAATTAATTAAAGTAATATAAATATAAAAATATAAGGGAGCTATATTTTCCTCTGTTACAAGTTTTCAAAATTATTAATTCCATTACTTTATCGATTCTACTGAAAACAGTACAATGCTCTACTGTACCGAAAACTGGGGCCACAGGAGTGTCGTCAGATACCACTGTGTCCAACAACGGTTGCTAACAGATATCCACTATCCACCATCAGCAGCAAACCCACTCCAAATATAGATAAGTTATTATCTGCTGAGTTGAAACCGCTCACCTCACCCCCATGATTCATCAATCTAATTTAGTAGGACAGCCATTCGGACTAGAAGTCACTCAAACGGCTCATTGAGCGGCCCTATGAGGAGCAGAAGGCCTCCATAAAGCTGGGACGGGAACAGAAGATCATTGATTGGGATGAGCAATGAAGAAACAGGCACCTTAAACAAACACGGACCGAGGAGATCAAAGCTGGGAGGAGAAGAAAGTGTGGGGGAGGTATATCCTCGTATATCCTCCGGATCGGGGTAACCATTAAGGACCTGGGGCTTTGAAGAGGATGAGGACGCACTCTGTATATTTTGTTTGACCGTCTTTGATTTGGGGCCAGCATTTGTGAGCTGTTTGTTGTTCCTGAGCTGAGGCCACATTGCCTCCCTGTGACTCCCGGTGACTCCCGGGTCCAGGCACCCTACGGCTACCGGCACTACAAAAATCCGACTTGATTTTTCCGTGAAAAGAAAACTCTTAAAGTACGTTAACCTTCTTTGTAAAATAATACCTATCTCATATATCTCTAAAAAAAAACAACTCTATTATATAAAATTATTAAGTGATCTTGTTTTTTAAAATTATTTTTGAAATGGAAACCTCTCTAAACCACGTTTAGCGACTTTTGGTATGGGTTAAACCCCGGATTCGCTTCAGCAACATGCTCGAAACTGGCGACACCTAGCGGCCTGTGCTGAGTTTTATTGAATCAACTTTACTTTAAAGGTTCGAATTCCATTGATTAAGAATAATTATATTTAACTAAAATGCCTTTTAAAAGATGTGCATTTGACACTAATAATATCTTGAAACATCAATAGGTACTTCCCCCGTTTTTATACAAAAAAACAAATAATTCGATTTTAGGTAATTTTCCCAAATTTACGGAAAATGTTAATAAAGCAATAAGTAAAATAATTGAAATAAAAAAGTGCGTTGCCATAGCTTCCAGCAGGAGAGATATTGTTTGTTCATTTAACGTCACTTTAAGCTGATATTGCTGATCGGACGATGCTACATTGGTAGTAATTTTGCCTATCCAGGTTTGGAGAGATATTGAACACGTTTAGATTTACTTTTGGAATACCCAATCGGAAGCATTGCCATACACCGATTTATTCCAATATCTAGTCAAATGAGTCAGTGTGATATTGAACAATGTATCAAAAAAAGTCCCAAAATGGAGTTATTTCTATAGCCCCGTTGAATAAGTGGTTGAGTCCAATTTTCGCCAAAATAAGTTTCTTGTAGTTAGGGAAGCCGAATCGTGTTGCTTTCGTAGTGAATGAAGAACTAAGTCAAACACAGGCTTGAAAATGAGTTATTCCTCATATTACAACTTCATTTCAAGCAAATAACTACGTGAATACACGATTCCGCTAATTCTCTGAACGAAATTCGACTTATTCACCTGGGCTGGAGATGTAACTCCATTTTGGGGAGGTCTAGGTATATTAACGCTAGAGATATTTGCTGTTATTACAAATTTTCAAAATTCTTCTGAAAACAATAAATCTTTCTTATGTTGCAGATTCTCATTTGTAAAATAACACAGGCCAACGATGAAAAAACTTTTTTAATGAAAATACCTTATTCTTATGTTGTTTAGGTTGCTGAATCCAAATATGATGCTTAAAAAGTTGTATCACCCACCATTTATTCACATTTTATAGTTAAATTCATGAAATAAAGAAATATTTTTAGAATTTAACAGCTTTTTCATAGTTAAGATAACATGAAAAAATAGGTCTAATGAACAAAGATGATGTTGGCAGCACTGCTGAAACACATGCTAAACAGCTGATGTTTTGTTTATTTTCAACATAACCTCACTTTTACGTTTCCTGTACATGTGCTCAGTGCAATGTCTCATCGCGGCTGTAAAAACTCTGCTGACAGTTTTTGTTATATTTGTGGTGAGTTTGTTATTAAAAAGCACCAAAGAAACATTACAGACTTTGTGAAAAAGGTTTATCTAGCATACTTTGGAACCAAACTTGGAGACCAGGATAAACCTTGGGCACCGCATAAGGTATGTTATGTATGTGTTGAAGACCTCAGGAAATGGTCAAAAAAAGAGAAAAAACACTTTAAATTTGCTGTTCCCATGATATGGAGGGAACCAAAAAATCATTCCGATGACTGTTACTTTTGCAGTGTAGATATTACTGGTCATAACTCTAAGAACAAGAAGGTAATAAGCTACCCTAACCTTCCGTCCGCCATCCGACCAGTAGGGCACGGTGTAGATTTGCCAATCCCGGAACCACCAGAGGACTTAAATTCTATTGAAACAGAAGTATTTTCTGATGTACAGTCGGAGTTAGATGAACACGATGAAGAATTCCAATGTGTTACAGAAAATGTAGAGCCTAAATTGTTCACTCAGGTCGAGCTTAATGACTTAGTTAGGGATCTGGGCTTAACAAAAGAAAAAGCTGAACTGCTTGGCTCTAGGCTAAAAGAAAAGAACTTGCTGGCGGCTGGAACCAGCATTCATGTGTATAGGAAGAGAGAACAACAATTTTCGAAGTATTTTGAACAAGAGGGTGATTTGGTGTACTGCTCAGACATTCATGGTTTAATGAATGAGTTTGGAATTGAATACAAAACAGAAGATTGGAGGTTGTTTATTGATTCATCCAAAAATAGTTTGAAGGCAGTTTTAGCACACAACGGTAACATGTATGCCTCTGTACCTGTCGGTCATTCTGTACATATGAAAGAGAGTTACGAAAATCTAGAAATAGTGTTAAATAAAATAGGTTATTCTGCACACGGTTGGATGATATGTGGTGATTTGAAAGTTACGTGCATGCTCCTTGGTCAGCAAGGGGGTTTTACCAAATTTCCATGTTTCTTGTGTGAATGGGACAGTAGAGCTCGGAATCAACATTGGTGCAGAAAGAACTGGCCTGCTAGGGAGTCTTTAAAGCCTGGCGAGAAGAACATTTTACGCAAAAACCTTGTAGATCCAAAAAACGTGCTCCTACCACCACTACATATTAAGTTAGGTCTCATGAAACAGTTTGTAAAGGCTTTGCCTAAAGATGGGATTTGTTTCAAATATCTCTGTCAGAAGTTTCCACACCTTTCAGAAGCTAAACTGAAAGAAGGCGTCTTTACCGGGCCTGATATTAGAAAAATGATGTTTGACGTTAACTTTGAATCCACAATGACCTCAAATGAAAAGGAAGCATGGGTTTCATTCAAGCAAGTTGTCACCAAGTTTTTGGGAAATGAAAAAGACCCAGAATATAAGGCTATTGTTGCTAACATGTTAAAAAAATTTGAACAGTTAGGATGTTTGATGAGCCTGAAAGTTCACTTTTTGAGCAGCCACCTCGATTACTTCCCGGAAAATTTAGGAGATGTTAGTGAGGAGCAAGGTGAGCGTTTTCACCAGGACGTTAAAGTGATGGAAAAACGTTACCAGGGCCGCTGGAATACCAACATGATGGGGGATTACTGTTGGTCACTTCACCGGGAAGTTCAGCAAGCTATTCATCGCAGGAAAAGCTACACAAGAAGCTTCAAGGAAAAAAGGGAAAGAAAATATAAACCAATTCCAGTTGACAAGTGAACCTTGTATCATCACATAAAATTACTATTCCAAGTATTTTACTGTAAATACAAACCATTTTTACGATTCTACAGTGTTTCATTGATTTCCCTATATACTGTAAATGGGTATTAGACTATATAATAAAATACATTTTGCTTGGAAACTAAGGGTGATACATAAAAACTACGAGCAGATTTGGATTCAGCACATAAAAATCTATCAAGATCAGCTATTAAAATTAAAAAAGTTTTCAAAAAGGTTTTTTTTGTTGGCCTGTGTAATTGAATAATGAAATAAAAAAGAATGTAAGAAAGTGTTATTAAAATATTGAAGAAAGAATATTGTTTATGGTATGTACCAAAAACAGTATTTTTTTTTATATATCATTAAAACCACGTTTAAAACTATTCATTAAAACTGAATTAGCAATTTGTCGAGCAGCTGTTCCAACTAAATATGCAAACTGTTAGAGATTTTTTTCAACTAAATTAGCGAACTATCAGAGATTTGTTCCAACTGAATCAGCGAACTGTCAGGCTTTCGTTTCAACAAAATCAGAAAACTGTCAGTCAGTTGTTCCAACTGAATAGCCAATGCGTTGCAATGGATTACAGCATAGGGAATCATTGCAATTAACGTTCCGCACTTATCAATTAAATGATGAGCATTAAAAAAATGGTGTATTTTTTTTCGAGCAAATTGTATTAGAAGTTCACTAAAGTCAATTACTTAAAATACAAGCCTTTTTTCGTATATCACCAACGTGTTTGAAGATCTAATTTTTTTTTTAATTTTTATTTTTTACATTTCAAAAAGGAGGGACAGAGATTAGACCCACCTGAACCATTTCTTACCCCACGTTCTAGAGGCTATGAAGCGGATTTAAATTGAAAGCTCTCCCTACCCACAAACTTCGATTCAATACAAAAATCTTTTATATTCGGTTAAAATATGTCTAAAATATATTTCCAATCCAATTTTTGGTATCATTATATACATTCTATAATCGATTGAAATGATTAGGGAAAAAATTGGTATCAGTTCCGCAAGCTGTCGAGTTAAGTCATAACAAGTTTTTAACTGTTAATTCGTCCCTATTTTAATATTCTCAATAATAAAAATAATTTCGAGTTTCAGTATGAAAAAAAGAGTGTAATCATGGGAACTGTGTATAATCCGGTAATCATTTCATCATGGAATAAACGCTTCAACTAACATTCGAATCATAGATGATATATATATTTTTTTTCTTCTTTCAAAGTAACCCTTTGAAAGGACCGTTTATTTGTTAGCACATTCCATACGTGAGTATACTATGTGCCTTATAAATTCATTTTACAAATAGTTAACTACAGTTGGACAATTCTAAAATAAATGCAAAAGACATTATTATATACATGCTGTTACAACTTAACATAATTAACAAAATTAACGAATTTAACAACTATAAATTTAACAATTAACATTTTTTTTTAAATTAAAATTACAATACTTACATAATGATTATCTTTGTTTTACCTAGTATAGTACAGGGAGTTTCTTATATGGATGTCAACTTTTCAAAATCAATAATATAAATAAATTTAGTGAGTTCGGGTCGAAAGTGATTGTATAGGTCATGTTCAGCAACTGGCCAAACTTTCCCTCTTAATATTGAGGAGATAATTAATTTTGATCTTTGTCCTTCATACAATTGGCAGTCATATATTATATGTTTAAATGTCTGTTCTTCTTTGTCTATTGAGCAAGTACTACCGTTGGTTATGCGAAATCTGTGTAAGTATGATTTGGTATGTCCATGTTCAGTTAAAACCTGAGTTAGTTTGTAGTTAGTGGATTTTATTAATTTGTAGTTATTGTTTGTTAATTTTGGAATGAACCTATGCAAACTAGGAGATTTATTTGAAATATTCCACCGTTCATTCCACCTCATAATTGATTCTTCCCTAATTTTGAATTTTATGAACGAAATTGGTGTATTTTTACATTCGATGATTATTACTTATTACAATAAGTATCGATGATATATGTCGAAACGTACAATTATTGAATAAATGATTAAAAAAAAATACACATTTCCTATGATTGCAGTCTTTTTTTCATACTAAAACTCACGATTATAAAAAGGAAACGAATGGAAAGTTAAAACATATTGTGACTTAACCTGTAAGGAACTGATACTTTTTTTTCTTTTTTAGGTGAAAAATATTTGATCGGATAATTCTAATAATGGATTGAAATGGCCAGGGGGTGCAGTCAGTAGGCCATCTTCTGGGCTGGGAAAATTAATATAAACCTAGTTTTTTTCGGTATGATCAACTTGTTTAGTTTCGTCAAAGTAACTTTTGGGTAAGAAACCACTTTCAAGTGTTTCGTTTATACTCTTGTATAAACCGGGACATGAAGCCATGAGGTCTCGGAACCACACCTCTGATGTTCCAAAATCGGAAGTCAACCTTTTAAAAAAGTCTCCCTTTTGATGAAGGTAAATAGAACGGGTTTGGATAAGAAGGAGAAAAAACTTTTGATGGTTAGAAGACTGTTTAGGCCGGAGAGAGGAAGGCATACTCCCCAAGTAGCTAGGTGCGGATACCCAATAAATCGGCCCGTAGGAAGGGAACCGGTAAACAGATATAAACACTCTCTTAGCCTGTTTGGGCTCCGGGCTCCTGCTTAGGGTCACCTTAGAAAAAATGACGGGGTTTGGTTCACCGATTCGTTCCTGAACCCCCCCCACATATATGTTTATATACATTTATATATGTACCGTTAGGTCGGCTTGGCTTTGTGGTAGAATCAGCTAACGGATTGTGGATGGATCAAGGGATCAACCAGGACAATCCTTCAAGATTTTTATTTTCATTCAAATCTTACTAATAATATTATATAATATTATATATATTATATATAATATTATATAATATTATAAATGTGAAAGTTTGTATGTTTGTCTCTCTTCCACGCAAAAACTACTGGACGGATTTAGATGAAACATGACAGTAATATAGGTTATACATCAGAATAACACATAGGCTATAGCAAGCGTGAATTTAGGGGGGCGCACGGGGGCGCCTCCCCCCCCCTCCCCCCCCCCCCCGATAGGTTTATATGAACTGTGGAGAATCCATTATAGGACATAAATAAAGGCAATTCACATGATAATAGTTATTAAAATAACAGAAAGAACTTGAGTGAAACTATTTGTTTTGATATCCTACTAATCTTACTAATATTATAAATGTATGAGATGAAAATAGTTGATTGGATGATCTAATGTAAAGGAGATAGTTGGGGGGGTGCAGTCAAAAGAAACACTGAATAAGTAATAAACTTATAATTATGTGCCGACGTTTCGACCTACAGTGTAGGTCATCTTCAGGGCTATGAGAGAGAAACAAACAGAACAAAAAATATAAAAATGTACAGTAACAATAATATGGTGACAAGTAAAATAGAAAATTTTGTTCTGTTTGTTTCTCTCTCGTAGCCCTGAAGATGACCTACACTGTAGATCGAAACGTCGGCACATAATTATAAGTTTATTACTTATTCAGTGTTTCTTTTGACTGCACCCCCCAACTATCTCCTTTACACATAATATCATAAATGTTAAAGTTTGATGTTAATGTTTGACTCTCTTTCACGCAAAAACGGACGGATTTGGATGAAAATTATTGAGTAAAATATGTTATACATCATAGGCTACAGCAAGGACAGATTCACGTGGGGGCAAGGGGGGGCATGTGCCCCCCCTTATAGTGCATAATTAAAGGCAAATCAGGAACTTAGCATCTTTAGGAAATTTGTAGGTAGGTTCTTTGTATAGCTTAAGAAAGAAATTTGGATAATTCCACCCCAAGGGTTTCCCTTTTAATATAATAGGGGTTCAAAGGTTGTATGTATGAGTAGTAACTTATATTTTAAAAAAATAATTAAATTATTTATTTTAAATGATCTTTCACGAAACTTTATGTGGCAAACCAAATTCCACGCGAGCAAAGCCGCGGGCATAAGCTAGTCTTACTAATATTATAAATGTGAATGTTTGTATGTTTGTCTCTCTTTCACGAAAAAACTACTGGACGGATTTGGATGAAACTTTACAGTAATATAGGTTATACATCAGAATAACACATAGGCTACAGCAAGCGCGGATTTATGGGAGGGTGCAAGGAGGCAGGTGCCCCCCCCCCGACAGTATTTTAGGTACTGTGGAGAATCCATTATTGTACATAAATAACGGCAAATACATGATAATAGTTGTTAAAATAACAGAAAGAACATGAGTGAAACTATTTGTTTTGATACCCTATCCATGATCTATGTGGGGGCACGGGGGCATGTGCCCCTCCCGCTACAGTACATAATTAAAGGTAAATCAGGAACTTAGCATCTTGAAATTTGTAGTTAGGTTCTGTGTATAGCTTAAGAAAGAAATTCGGATAATTCCACTCGAAGGGTTTCCCCTTTAATATAATAGGAGTTCAAAGGTTGTATAGAATCCGTCAGTTTTGAAGTTAGACATCTGAAATTTCGTATGTTCGAGTAACTTATATTTAAAAAAAATAATTAAATTATTTATTTAAAATGATCTTTCACGAAACTTTACGTGGCAGACCAAATTCCACGCGTGCGAAGCCGCGGGCATAAGCTAGTAATTTATAAAAGTGGCTCCACAAATGTTGAACCAAAATAAACTCTACAAAATCGAGCCAAGTTTGCTCCAAGCTACGGAAAGCTTAATATCCAGCAATTAAAATTGACAACGTCCGTGTACCTTTTAAAAACTACCTACCTTGTCTCCGACCATACTTGGAAAAAATACTTACACGGAACACACATACAAAATTAAAAAGTTAAGATGCTACAAACAATTATCACATCTTCTGCACTACAGATCTTCTTTTGACTTAAGAAACAAACGCCTTATGTACAACACTACAGTGAGATATATTTGGATATATGGAGCAAACTTTCGGAGTTCAGTAAAACACGTCCATATGTACGAGATCAAATTCACAGAAAATACACAACATTCCAATCTTCAACACGTAACTAATATTCTCTGTTTCTTTCTCTTTCCTCCTTCCTGACAACAAGAGTTATATGCGATGACGTGACTGATGCAATTAAGAATTTTCATGACTCACCTGAATATAAACATTACTGATAGAAACATTACCACAGAATACGACAAGGAGACTGAAAAGTCTCTGGAGCAGGGATTTAATGGAGAGTGGTGAAACACGCTGGGGGTGCCTTCAATGAGAGGTTTTTGCTTCTTAGTTTCCACAACGATGGCTATCCAAAAAAGGAGCCTTCATACAATTAGAAGAAAACTCTTGAATAAATATTTATTTGTATTATTATTATTATTATTTCTATATGGATAAATCTGTTCCACTATGACCCATGAAGAGTCTTCAGCAGCCTGATTTGAACGAGAAACCTTCACCACAGCACTTCGTAGCACTCAGCACTTTATACGCCGAGCTACCCACTCACTTATTTTGTATTTATTTTTTTGTGCACCTGCCAAAAAAGGATCACGCAAATATCATGTTTTTCGCTTTTTCTTCTACTTTAATAATCCTTCATTCGCTATGAATGTTGCCTTCTTCTTTCCTCTGTCCATCCACCATCCCCCTGCTTCGTTCTCTCCTCCACAAGAACACTATCGTTTTTGAAATCCCTCTCTGTCCAGGCTGTCCTCGACAATAATTCCAAGTCTCCTGAATTCTTCTTTCATCTATTTAGCATAACCACTCCTCCATTATAGGCCGAAAGTATAATAGAATACTTGCTTATTCAACCTTGTAAAATCCATCATGCTCATGTCTTTTCTTCATAGTTGTTTTCAAGTCCTCTGCCGAATATTTCTTTATTTTATATCAATCTCTATCTCCCACTCCGTTTATATAATTTTAAAAAAATCGAAAGAATTCATAAAACGCAAAAGAATCCAGTTTTGAAAAGATAAAAGTACATTGTAAGTCTATCTGATCATAAAAGTGACTGATCCCTCCGAAATCTATATCGCCCCCGACGACTTCGGGAAGACGACTGCATCAGGTTACCACAGCTTAATTTAGCCTAAAAGATTTTTCTAATCACCATCGATTACTCGTTAGATATAAAAGCGAGACCTGAGACCGCTGTGTAACGAGGGGCGGAGAGAAAACAAAGGGGTTTTTAATAATCGGGATGAGTGGAGGCTGAGTCAACCCAAATTTTGTCATCGGATCTAAGTGGCTTCCTCTGTTGACGGGGATTGATTTCATGATCGGGAGCAGAAAAAACAGAGGCAGTGCCGTCCCACTTGGGCAATATCAATCAGGTCAGGGGGGGGTTAATATGTGTGCGCAGTAAGGTGAGCCCATAGTGGGTCCCTCCTCTGTGGAAACAATACCTCACTTAGTCGCTCATAACTGCCTCTTAGCTCCGATATCCATTCGATCACTTCGCAGTCAGCGCCAGGACTGTATGTATCCGTGGTACTTGATGTCAAATGCTACTGCACAGAGCAAGGCGGAATAATCACAAAAGTCGAACTGATCAAAACAAATTTCGATAAAAAATTGTTTTTCTTAAGACTATTAATAGACAGAAACAAATCACCTCCGTGCACAAACGTTGACTTAGAAACATTACAATCCCTAAGTACTATCCCAAGATCCTTCAAAGGTTGTTGTGTAAACGTCATTAAAAAAAATTGTGTTAGCTAAATTTGCCATAAATACTTTAATTATACCTACGATTATTCTATTTTATTGCAATGAAAATAATAATTTTATTGTCATTAAGCTATCTATTATTTGTAAGTTATTTATATTTCATGATCCTCCAGGAATCGCTTTAGTGATTGACTACAGTCCATCTTCATATTCTAAATTTTCGAAATATCCTCCTTTGACGTTGGCGTTTATAACGGCACATCTTATTTTACCGACCACGGCAAAATACAAGTCTATCGATGTTAATTCTCTCCATAGCATATATTTCTTTCTGTATGATTCGTTTCTGACATGATGCATCCATGGAACTCTGAGCATTCGTCGATAACACTACATCTGGAATGCTTGTAGACGTTTCCTTGAAGCATCCGTAAGTATCCACATCTCACCCGCAACAGAGAACATGTGACACCTAAGTACTCTGATTCGAATATGCAAGTTCAATGTTGGGATGCATTATACTTTTCTGAGTTGGTTAAATGCACTTCTTGCCTTCTCTATGCTAGTCCTGATTTCATTTGGGTGATCCCATCTGTCAATTATATCAACATCCCAGATTCTTCTTATAATTATATTGGTTATTTTCAGGAGGCGATAATTTACATGAAATTCGGTAGTGTTGCTTTTCACTAATCATAGTTTGTGTTTTCTTGAGATTATGAAGACCTTCAGCACTGTCTATTAGAAGCACGGTGTCGTCCACAAATCTTTGGTTATTGATTCTTCCACCGATTATGGTTATCTCACCTCGATCCTTACTGTCCTACAATAGGTACTTGATCTGTTAGCTGAGGTGTTTCGATATTATTCAAGAAGTTGAATTTCAGTTATATACTTTCTTGTACACCGTTTGTGAGCTTAATAAGATCGGAGTACCCACGCTGTACTTTTTTGAGATACCATGTATTTTGCTCTAAATAAAATAATTAATTCATTATTTGTTTATTTTAGGTTTATTTATACATAAAAAAATTACAGTTTATAAGAAAACTATCCTAATCTTATTTCACAGCATTCTCTCTATTGATGTCTGCCTTAAACTAGAAATATTGGAATAAGATGTAGCTTATTTTTAAATTGATGCATTCCATTTTTTCCATTTAAATTACTAAAGAACGGTGAAATATTTTGTGTAGTGCTTAAAGAAGTAAGGAATAGGGGCTTTGTGATTGGCCAATTTTTAAAAATATTACAATTAATTGACCGAGGAAGACAAAAGATTAAACCAAAAGTAGTTCCATAGAACGTTGGAATCGTCAAGGATAATGGAGCAAGTATATTATTTTAATAAAACTAATTGTTTACATTATTATTTTAAGTTACAATGATAAATAACGCAATAAAATAGCTTGATCTGGTTTGTTATACCATTAGCCTTAACCATCAACATTCAAATAAATGCTCATAATATACATATTTCATGAATTTTTCTCATGACACGTTTCTCACATATCCATCTGATATATTGACCCTCACGTAACATCGAGAGATGAACATCCTAAACCACATCTGACACAACTCAAACCAGGACCAGGAACTATTTTATGAATGTCCGGTGGACGCCTTTCAATGCTGAGCAAACAGATTCTTCTTCCAGAAAAAACATTACGTCTTTGAAAGATGTCAGATCGGCTGCATTTTTTGTAATAGCTGAACTGTATTTATTATTTCAAAATGAAAAAGCATCACAAAAATTGTGTAGGAAACGGATACCTAGATAATTATTTCCCGAAATTACCATCAAACACTGCGCAGTACCTGTTATTACAGTTCAATGTAATATAAATGTTTACGAATTTTAAGAATTAATAAGCTTATATCACTACATTTAGCAAATGACTCCATTAATGACATAAGGGTACTACTATATTTAAGGGCCTGCTGGCATCAGCGCGCTCTGGTGTCACTTTTCTTAACCATCTCCTACTGTTATAGTAACCTTTCTTTGTTTTGTTATTGTTTATGTCAAGTTCAACGTGAATCTGTTTTTGATTATTTCCTTTAAAAATGAGTTGGAATATGAAGAAGATTTTTCGCAAGGTGTACGATGAAGAAACAGCTGTTAGGTTTCTTCAGGAGCGGAATGTCATTCACCAGAAAATGCGTTGTGTTAATGGACATTATATGAAACTGCAAGTGGGGAATAAAATTAGATGGAGATGATTTTTGATGCAATTGATGCAATTTTTGAAGATATTGCTCTTTTTAATGAGCATTGTTTGTAATAAATTTTTCATTGTTTATCAGAACATAATATTTTAGATATTTATATTTTATTCATTAAATAACAGTATTTAACTAAAATATTATCATTTTTTTCATTTTTAAAATAAAAACATTTAAAAATGAAAAAAAATGATCATATTTTAGTTAAAAATTGTTATTTAATAGATACTCCTTGTAATAAATGTTTTATTATTTATAGTTTAATTTTGTCTACATGTTCCTCATTTATTTCATTTCCTATAATCTGTTGTATCATAATGAAGGGCAATGCCTATTTCAAATTGATACATAACCTGAC
This sequence comes from Arma custos, assembly GCA_037127475.1. Classification (NCBI taxonomy): domain Eukaryota; kingdom Metazoa; phylum Arthropoda; class Insecta; order Hemiptera; family Pentatomidae; genus Arma; species Arma custos. The sequence continues at coordinate 10,855,144 of CM073763.1, forward strand.
AAGGTCCAAATAGTTGAGGTAAGTGACACCTGAGCGCGCTGATGCCAGCAGGCCCTTAAACATACTAGTACCGACATAAGTAAAATTATATAGTTTTCATTTATCATAGGAAATTAAATCAAGCCAAGGAAGAGGTACAGCTGGGACTGTTCTTCTTCATGACTTTTTTTTTTTTTTTTTTTTTTTTTTTTTAATTTGGCTTTAAGACTTTATTATCAAAGTCCTATTTTGCCAGTTATGTTATGTATTTACTTAGTGCACTGTTAATTTAGTTGCCAACAGCACGCGGTTTTTCCCAGATGGTTACCGCCTGTTTTTCCCAGGCGGTCACCCATCCAAGTGCTAACCACGCCCAACGTTGCTTAACTTCGGTGATCTGACGGGAACCGGTGTGTTCAACGTGGTATGGCCGTTGGCTCTTCATGACTTTCATGCCATTGTATAATATTTTTAGTACCAGCCAATCTGCTGATTGTATTGTGTTTTTATTTGACAGGTGGAGATGGAAATATAAAGAGAAAAAAAATCGCATTTAATTTAAATGTTTTATATATTTTAATACAAATGGTTATGTTATTATTCAAATTCAAATTATTCAATATGATTTTTCGTTTGTGGAAGAAAAAATCTCTCACAACATTTCTTTAATATCAGAAAAACATCTACATGCATGCCGAAATCGTCTTCAGGATGTAAACTTTCTACAATACAGCATTAAATGCTATAACTAATAATTATCCTTTATACTATTATACATCCAGTTTATATATATATATATATATAAATATTTTTACTTTATTTTTGTATTTATTTTTTCGCTTGTATATATTTATTTATGCATTTATTTCGTTTATATCATTGATTTTTTATGGAATGATTGTAAGCTACATAGCACCATTACTTATTGCCCACAACAGGCAGATTGTAACGCTTCAATAAAGTGTTTTCTTCTCTCTCACATCCATTTTTTTTAAATATTTAACTTTTTTTTTAAAGTCAAATTTGAAATACATGCTTTCTTTATTAATAAACTTCTTTTTTTAATACTGTACACTGACTATAAGGACTTGGAAATATACCACTGAATGATTTTGTTTCGTCAATTAAAATAAAATTAATTTTATATTTTTATAAGCAAACAGATTTACTTGTCAAAAAGAGTGTAAAATGTAAAGTTGTTTTTAATTAATGAGCTAATACCGAACAGATGTAAAAACGCGGGAAAGGAAATGGTACTTTTAATTTAACAATAAACAACTGAAATATGTAAGATAAAGTATGTACAATATTTTTAAGAATATTTTTTATTCGTAAATCGCAAAAAAAAAATGTATTGCAAAAAATACTATCACAATACTAATACCAGAAGACGAAGAAGAACTTCGAAACATCGGCAGACGATTGGTGGATAATAATATTTCAATATTACAAACAAAAAAATACATACATATACAAAAAAACAAAACATATATACATATTATGTTTACATTATTATCCTTTCTGTACATTTATTCTGTATTTTATATTCTTTATCTTTAATTATTATATCTGTCAGTACTTTAATTTCTGTTCGTTATCTTTAATTTTATTATATCAGTCACTATTTTAATTTTCTATATCTGTCACTATTTTAATATTCGTTATCTTTAATTATTATATCTGTCACTATTTTACTTTCTGTTCGTCATCTTTAATTTTATTATATCAGTCACTATTTTAATTTTCTATATCTGTCACTATTTTAATATTCGTTATCTTTAATTATTATATCTGTCACTATTTTAATTTTCTGCATTACATGTCACTATATTCTTGTTACTGTAACGTTTTATATATTTTTTGTTCTGTTTGTTTCTCTCTCATAGCCCTGAAGATGACCTACAAGGTAGGTCGAAACGTCGGCACACATTAAATATAAGTCTTGTACTTATTTGGTGTTGTTTTTTTGACTGCACCCCCCAACTATCTCCATTCTCCATTGTATCATCCAGTCAACTATTTTCCTCTCATACAAAAAAAAAAAAAATATATATATATATATATATATATATATGTATAAATATTCCCCTATTTTCCTCTCATGCAAAAGAAAAAGAAAATATAAATATTTCCCTACAATCCAATTAATTTTATTATATGTAGAACGCAGATAGTTGGGGTAAACTATAATTTTATTATAGTTTTACGAAAACTTTGGACTCACTAAGTCAGTGGATTCTAAATTGTGCGAATCAGTTAAACGAATAAAAAATCTTCCTCGCATACACTTTCGATAGATAATGACATGTAGTTTTCTTTACGCATTTTTTATTGAATTTCCTTCAAAAAACTTCAGATCGTGCTTGGTTTTATTCTGAAGTTAATCCTTAAGATTAAAAATATGCCGTGAAATCCTTAGACCGGATGACCATCTCACCCAAACCAAACATAGCCTAAAGTGATGCCAGCTATTATAGGGAACCCGCACGTGTGAAAACAGCGCTATATTTACGGTACAATGGACGGTGCCAGGTACTCGCAGGTACCCGACACTTCCTAACTCCTGGTAATGGAAGTCGCTCGCCGCTTCGTGATTGATGGTACGGGCTACTTAGTCGGATCGATGTTCAAAACTAGTGTCCTCATTGCCGCCGAGCAAGTGGATGTTCGCCCGCCATTAGCGGGATTGGTTAGTAGGAGAGTAGCGAAGCTCTTTGTATCGGGTCTGAAAGGAGTGATTACTTTCGATATAGAACATAACCTTCCCTCAGGACAAAAGGGTTAAGCAGAATAGGTGTGTTGGTGAAAAACGCAACTTTTTAGTACGCCTGCGTATAGCAATAAAATTTATATCGAACTTACAAAAATGTTTAAATAAATCGAAATGTAAAAACAAATTCAACATAATTTGACATCTTGGTGATCACGTATATAAAAACGGCTTTTCCTATATTATGTCTTACATTCCGGCTTATGCTTCATTCATGTGTCTCTAACGTGTTGCCTGCCTATATCTGTGGCACCTGTGCATAGTGGGCTAAGTAGAATTTTGTGAATTTCAAGCTATCTACTTAGAATCGTAATTTTTCTGAACTTATTTTAAGTTCAAGATTGGAGTAACATCACGATTCACAAAGGAATGTCCTTCATTGCAATGGACGGAACACTTAGCGTGTTAGACACAAGGAAAGAGAAAAAAATTACGATTCTAAGTAGATAGCTTGAAATTCACAAAATTCGACTTAGCCCACTGTGAATAGGTGCCACAGATATATTACTGCTGTAGATCGATAATAAAATAAAATGTTATTGAAAGTAAAAGGGGTTATGAATAAATTATTAAGACCGCGGAAAAATTCCAACGAAAAGCCCCTAAGTCTACAAACTAAAACAGAAATTGAAATTATCTGCCCAATATTTCGCCTATTCAGGCATCTTCAGGGTAGAAAGAGAATAACAACAAAACAAAACATGAATAGTGCACCTAAGAAACATCCCACCACCTCCAAGGTTCAAATGCAACTAACGAATCATAAGGAAATTTACTCGACCCCAGCTGAATAAGGTTAGATAAAACAGCTGATGAATACTTCAGAAATTGAATATTCAAAATGCACTCACCAAACTTCTAAAAACACAACAGAAAAAAATAAGTAATAGTAAACAACACAAAAACTTGAGACAAAAGACCATATAAGTAAATGAAAGTAAAAGCGCACAGATAATTTCAATTTCTGTTTTATGTTAGAGAAGAATTGGTTGACTGTAACTTCTAATGTAAGGAAGAAATAGTTGGGGGTGCAGTCAATAAAAACACCTTAATAAGTGTAACTTATTTATTGTGTGCTGACGTTTCGGCCTACAATGTTTAATTATAGATATAAATTATATTTCTATAATTAAACTAGTTTTTTCTAAATCCTTCATATTCCACACCTTTTTCTATATTTTAATCTTCTCATTTTGTATCTTTCCGTTTACCTACTCATTTTTCTTTCCCTTTATATTATGTTTACATTTTATCCTTTCTGTACATTTATTTTCTGTATTTTATATTCGTATTCTTTATATATCTGTCACTATTTTAATTTCTGTTCATCATCTATAATTTTTATCTGTCACTATTTTAATTTTATTATATTCTGTAACCACTTTTATATTCGTTATCTTTAATCATCATATCTATTCACTATTTCATCATATCTAGTCACTATTTTAATTTCCACACTTGTACCACATTACTACATTACTTGTCACCATATTCTTGTTACTGCAACATTTTTTATATGTTTTTCTGTTTGTTTCTCTCTCTTAGCCCTGAAGATGGCCTACATTGTAGGCCGAAACGTCGGCACACAATAAATAAGTTACATTTATTAAGGTGTTTTTATTGACTGCACCCCCAACTATTTCTTCCTTACAATTTCTGTTTTAGTTTGGAGATTTAAGGGCTTTTCATTGGAATTTTTCCACGGTCTTAACATTTATGTAAGGTCTCTTTTTACTTTTCAATAATAAATTATTCAATAAAATGAAATGCTCACGGTGATAAAGGTGGAATAGACAAAGTGGTTTTGAGAAGTTCGAGTAATTTGATGTATGGAACACCATAAAAGTCTACAGAAGTAAGTTGGGTTTCGAAATAGTCTCTCTCCATCTCTCGCCTCCTTCCCCAGCCCAGGTTCCTGGTCACAAACACAGCCCGGATACCTTCTTTCGGGTTTCCTAAGGCGTCCTCGGCTACTTCTTAGGACTAATTTTGCTTTTCTTATAATGTTAATCGATACATCTACTCATTAAAGATATCGATCGAGGTAAATTGCACGAAGTATTGAGAGGGAGGATTCTTGCTTTTATTTTTCTTGAAGGCTTGGTTGCAGGTCTTCGAGTTTATACCTCAATGACTAGTTCTATAAGTTTACATATTATATGAATTTTTATTATATGTACTTTTATTATATATAATTTTTATAATATATACTTACCCGTACACTCCTGCCAACAGAGAGCCCTCCAATAGAGGAGAGCGGGAGGAACGGGGAAGGGCGTAAGAAGAGGTGCAGGGCGGCCTTTAGCCACGGTCAGGTCTTCGAGCTGGAGCGGAGGTTCGCCCAGCAGAGGTATCTCTCCGGGCCTGAGAGGGCCGATCTAGCCCACTCCCTCAAGCTCACAGAGACACAGGTAATCAATAATAATAATATGTGTGTACATATATCATACTAAAATATTCAAAACTTTCATGTTGAAAAAAAAAAAAATTACTAAGAAAAATAAATTGCAAGCTCTCGTTTCAACCCATTTGATGGCCTTCATCAGAGCTACAGAGATAAAATGCAGTAATATTAGTTAAAAAAAAAACTTGAGCAATAGATACGCTAACATCAATAAGTCATAATTTCAATACAATTTTAAATATTAGTCTTACTTTTGACAAGCCCTAAATAGTATTTAAAACTGAGAAGTCTCTCTTTGTCATTGTACCTTGTTATGATAGATCTTTAAACGTAAACGTACCACACCTTAGGGTCCTTCCCCTCTCGAGAGTGACAGATATAACTTTACGTATGTAGTCTTTGCTCAATACACCGATCTTAAGGGTGAAAAACTCTCTCATGCGAAGGCATCATAAGATTGAAAGCTAAACTGGGCAATGTCACATGTCACTTGATATTATTATTACTGTATAGGCCTTCTTTAGCACCAATCGCCATGCTCATACATCGCTGTTGTCATCCACCTGGTAACTCCAGCTTCCTTGTTATCATTCGCTACGCAATCTGCCCATCGTACATACCTACCGACCGCTCGACGTACCTGTAACTGTTCTGTCAACACTATCCTTGGAGTGGCACTTCACCTGCCCACCAAAGATTATGTTCTCCGTTGCCATTCGAATCTAATATTAACGGGACCGAAAAATCGAGTAGTTTTCTTTCTAAAATTGGAAGCCTTCTAACATCCGGCTTTGTGATAGTCCAAATTCGGTTGTTAGTAAGCACTGGGTGGATAAGTTTCTTATACAGATTTAACTTAGTTCGTCACGAGATCGGCTTATGCGTAATGATACTACTTCCTGACAACCATTAGTCTGTTTTTAATTTCCACCCCTATCCTGTTGCCATAAGTTACCAACGATCCGAGGTAAGTAAATTCGGGCAATTGTTCAAAGATATCTGGTCCGAATGAAAATTATGCCCCTACTTTACTGGGTGTATCTTCAGAGACCTCCCGGGCCAGGAATGATTCAATATTTTTTATGTACATGTAATTGTTTTCTTGAAATAATTAGGGAGTCGAAACTCTTGGTCGGTTTAAACTACTTCTAAGACATACTTGCTTCGTTCTTATACTTTATCAAACTTTGCACTTCTTCTTTTTACAAATGGTTGCAATAAGTCTTGTTCCTTCTCCGTGCAGGTGAAGATCTGGTTCCAGAACCGGAGGTACAAGACGAAGAGGAAGCAACTGCAGGCGGACGGGAAGAGGGTGGCTGTGAAGGTGCTGGTGCGGGATGACAGGGCCCTGGGGTACCCACTTCCTGTGTCCCCTTACTACTACTACCCCATCATCTGTCCTGTCATGGCGGAGGCGAGTCACCAAGTTGTCGACAGGAGCTAGCTACAAGGGTCTTCTAAGGGTTGTCGCAGCCCGGTCTTCTTCTGAGCTCGGGTCATCTGGACACACACACACACACACACATATATATATATATATATATATATATTATATATGTATATATGTAATACATACAATATTTTAAGCAACTCATGTAAAATAATGTACCTAGAGCCCCGGTGAATAAGTGGCTAAGTCGATTGTTCACCAATACGATCGAAAAAGTGAAATATTACTTCATTACTCGTAATCAAACATATCGAATAAGCATATCATGTTACGATAATATGATATCATACAATATACCATATTCATCGATTATATTAACAAACTGTTAGCCCAACGTTTATGAAAAAATATTATTATAATTTTAAAAATAGACTTCCTACTTTTTATTAATGAATTGTATATTCATGACTAAATTTTAAAATATAATAAATATATCCAAATTATAAAAATATCATAAGAAAATTATGGTTTTATCAATAAATGACCTGAGCAGAAGAATGCCGAGATCTATTAAAAATCAAAAACCTTATGTATTGCGAATGACATCAAAATTAATTTATAAATTGGTCTGTTGTAAATTTGGTACCCTTAAAGAGGCACGCGAAATATTTAAACTATTTGTTATATTATATTATTTATGTTTTTTATTTAAACAACACCATTGAAGTATGTACAATGTGGCTTATAGAAGACGCATATAAAAATATTCACGTGCACAGGGTACGTTAAATGTTTTAAAATTTATAAATTTGTAAATAATAAATTTAGCCGCCTAAGTTACTTTGATGAAAAATAGTTTATGAATAGTTGTACATGTACTATTAGGCTACTGTTGATATTGCTTAATTTGTAGGTGTTAAAATAGTTACCTTACCAAGTATACTAAGTCAGAATGTATACGAATATAAAAAAAATATATATGTGTAGTGAAATAAATATATAGATAATTTAATTTTATTTGTTTTACTGTCTTACCCTTTTCACAAATAATAAGTACTCATTAGTCAAATATAAGAATTTTATTATAGTCATGCAAATTTAAGCAAATTAAAATTAGTGAAATGGAACACAATCGGAAAAATCACAAAAATCAAAGCCATAAGTCCCTAAAATAGTTGTTTGTCCAACGTCTTGAAGTGAACTAATATTTGATGGGTTTGTTTTGACTGTAGATGTGCTGCATTCAGTCTTCTTTGATGTGATTTATCTTTTAATAAAAAATTCTTGACGATGCCTGAATTGCAGAAACGTAGATTTAAAAGTTTTCCCCAGTACGAGACTTCAGTCATTACTTCTCGAGATTTTTCTTATTGCATTCTAATTAATATTTTATGTATCTTTTTGAGTTTTTGCTATTTTCTATTGGTACGATTAGCGGAACTAATTTTTTCATTATTTGTTGAGTTGCATTCACAAATCACTAAAGATTTACTAATTAGTAAATTATACGAATATATTTCATATGATCTATTTTTTAAAATTATAATTTAAAGAAAGGACCACCAATTTCCTCGAATCAAAATGAAAAGATAGACTGCAAAAAACACCTTCAGTTGCTGTACTCTCATTTCAAACGCCAACATTAAAAAGTACACAGAATCTAGGCGACACATTGCTTATGTTTACAATGTTATGACATACGCCTTAAATTTCTATGGTTCGACAAAACGTAATAATAATAATAATAATAATAAATTCTTTATTTATTCTGAGACAAGTCCCTTTAGAATAACATAATTGTACATTATTGGGGGCTTTAGAGCCTTAGAGTACAATGAAAAAAAAAACAAGCAGATAAGTCAATCTATAAAGCTGATTAAATAATAATAAATAAAAATAAAAAAATAACTTCTTATGATAATGAAATAGAACCTAAATAAAATTAAAATAATTACTAAAAAGAACTTTTCACACACAAAAAAATAAAAATGAATAAACAATATAAATAATAATCTGTTGATAATTTTATGTATGCCCTTCGGGGAACTGGAGGGATAGGAAGTAATCAAATAAGCGGGATTTGAAGATAGGAAGGATCTTGGAACAGCGAATAGAAAAAGGGATAGAATTCCACAGGGAACAGGACCTAATCAGGAACGATCTGTCAAAAGCAGCGGTTCGATGGGCCTCAATCGGAAGGGTGTGAACGGGTATCATGGGAATGGATGGAGGATTTAAATTTGAGGAGCTCATAGATGTATAATGGACGGCGGGATTGGATAACTTGATAGAGGAAGGATGCAAGGAAATATTTACGGCGATAGGAAGGATACAACCACCTCAACTCTTCATAAAATCGGGAGACAGGGGCGTCCCTGAGGATCCCGAAGACAAAGCATACAAAGCAATTCATCAAACGTTTTATTTTGGCCTCGAGCTCCACAGAGACACCCCCATATACAGCGCAGCAGTAGTCGAAGTGGGGGAATACTAAAGAGGTAACTAGGAGTCTACGAGTTTCAAATGGAAATAGGTGACGGAAATAGTTTAATCTCTTCAGGATAGAAAAAGTACGGCGGGATATATTGGAAATATGACTTTTCCAGGAGAGGGATTGGTCTAAAGTGATTCCGAGGTTTTTGACTGTTTGGAAAAATTTGACGGGAACATTATTTAAGTAAAGGTTTGGGAAATGAGGAACTTTTTTAAGGAGGTGATTGGAACCTATTACCATCGCCTTTGTCTTCTCCGCATTCAGCCTCAACTTGTTAGTCACTGCCCACTGACTTATTCGGTTCAGATCATCTTGTAATTTTTTTGTGGCTAGTAATAGGTCGGACGGGGGAAAGGACAGGTATATTTGAAAAAAAAACGTACGCATTTAAAAAAGAAGAATTTTTATCTGAAAATTTTAAAACTAATCAAAGAGGCTCCAGAAGATCTAAACAAAAACAACTCATCGTACCAACCAACTATCGACCAACAGATATAATTCTGCCTATTCTAATATAATAATAATTTCTTTATTGGCTTTAATGTATAACATTGTAGCCATTGAGTCTGGCCCACTTAGTGCTAATTTTTAGTAATTAGTATATCGTCACTTAATTACAGTTATTTTTATTTACTGTTATATAATATCTACAATATGTAAATATTTTACAATAATTAAATAATCAACAGTCGTTTAATAAATAAATAAACAACATTTTTTAGTCAGAACAGAACAGTATAACAAAAGAATAACAATATTCCAAACAAATAACGCAAATAAGGCATATACCTAAGGAAATAGATAAATACAATACAATGGAATTAAAGTATTCAGGTACTAACCCGCTGATACTTTATTGTAACAGTTATCTTATTCTTTCTATACGTTACAATCAAGATATTGTAGAAGTACCCGAAACCATAAACCACAATTAAAGCCTGGATTCCGAATTTTTACATATAAACTGGAAATATATTCTAATATATCTAATCTAAATACTATTCTGTGTTATTTTTATAAAAGACTATTAAAATATGGCAACAACTGACAGAGGCAGTAGAAGAAGATAAAAAAAACGCTATATGAGAGTTCTCGCGCATCTGATTCAAAACCAGAAACTGTAGTATTGAGTGTCCACAATCCTTCGGCATACCTAAAATGTGATAACTACCTGACAATGATTGATTTTCAGCTGTTTGACTCAGTGTTGCCACCATAATTAAAATTTAATGCACGTTACTAAATTTTAGGAGTTAAATTTTCAAGTATTCCTGTGTGTGTGAGTTACAGAGAGGTAGTTTCTCCAATTTTCACGCATTAATGCACCGAACTTTTAAGAACCTCCATCGTCCAAATTCAATCCAAAACGAACGATTTTAAAATTATTTTTTCTTCTTTAAGAAGAGAAGAAGTGTTAGGGTTAGAAGAAAAGATGCTTGGAAGTTTATAAATAGAAGGAAACCACTTTTGTTATTAGGTTTCAGCAAACAGTTCTATTTTGTCTTCATCATAAAACACTTGAGTGTAAAAGCTTTTTAAAAAACCCTCCTCACTTTAGGCTTTCTTTTAAACAAACAAATTCAATTGACAATACAATAAACAAATGGTTATTATTTTATTTAACAACTCCACCATGTTTGGAAACGATTCGTGTTTATCAAAGAATATTAAAATACAGTCAATCATTGTGTTGCAAAGCCTAAAAAAAGAGCTAAAATCATCCCCTGTTTCGTATAATTATAAGGTATATTAATTTTTAAACAACTGATTTATAATATTGTTAAAAACTACAGTTCAATTTAAAAAACAACACTTGCGAAAAATGAGTATAGTTTTTGTATTTTGTTATATATTTACAATCTGCGGACCAATCCCCATTTATAAAATTATTCTGCTCATTTAATTATAGGCAGTCTTTGTCTGTTGTTTTAAATTTGTCTGATTCCTCCCTCATTTGTTTTGCATGCCCTCTTACATTCTTGTATTCACGGATTTTGTCCTATAGAATCCTAGTCTTCTGATTCTCATTTCTGCTTCCAGGTCTTTCATCTCCCTGACTATTTCCTTGTTGGGTCTTAACGTGTAGCCTTCCTGTGTTTTCTTGGGCCCATAGATTCTCATCAAGATCCTTCTCTGTTAGTTTAAGTAATTTTTCTAGTTTAGGGAGACAAGTTGTTTCCATCCCGTACACAATTACTTTCACACAATTTTATCACCGTGTTGTAGTGCCTTAGTTTTGCGTTCGAGGATAGGTTCTTCTTATAGTAAATATTTCCCGATACGAAGCTTAGTTTTTCCAACTTTTCTCTTTTATGCTCTCTTTTTCCGAACCATTGTTGCATATTGTTTCTCCTAGATATTTAAATTTCTTTGTTACTTTTCTTTCTCTTTGTCTCTATTATTTTTTTGCCAATGTTTTTCTCTGTTATCATAAATTCCGTCTTTTCATAGGAAATTTGTAGGCCTGGATTTTCTGCTATTTCATTATTTTATTTGACTAATTGCCTATAAAAATAATGATTTTATTTTATGTTTCTTTTATAGATAAATGACAATTATTGTTTATATGAAAAACATTTTAATTTCCCTGCTTCTCTGTATTGAACTAACTGTTCTATAATTGAAATATTCTAATATCTTATATCTTGCTTTATGTTTTAAATCGATGTATTACATTTGCATTTGAATTCAAAAATAGTGCTTTATTCTGTCTAACGGCTTCAAGAAGTCAGCAACAGTGCCTTTGTGATTTAGCAATTTTAAAAATATTTCTAAATTAACTGATCGAGCAAGACATAAGACAGAAAAATGGTAGTCCCCAGATCCATTGTTTTTTTATATTATACTATATTATAATATTTTATAATACATAATAAATAATAATACTTAACCGAAGCTCGATGCCGTTACCACTAACTTCTACACACAATCTCCCCACCTACGCCTCGGTCTACCCCTGAGATAATTCCCAGTCGGCACAGCGCTTATTAACATTTTAGGAATTCGTTCGTTACTAAGCCTAGCAACTTTAGAAGCCCATCTTAATCTTCATGACGCTATCACTTGGATAATATTAACTGGAAGCATGAAATATAATAGTTATAATAATGAGAATGACAAAACTTTATAATAAATTTTAGTTTGATTTACGAGTCTGGTATCCGGGCTTGATCTACAAACTCCGCAAATTCCAACCCTCTACATACTTTCTCATCCTACAATCCTATCTCACAAATAGAACTTTCCAAGTAAACCATAACAATGTCCTTGGTCCAATCCTGTATACAGTTTATACAGCTGACATCCCGACTCATCCTAATACTATCCTTACCACGTATGCTGATGATACATGTGTATTATCAGTCAACACCAATCCAGTTATTGCATCCTAAAGCCTCCAATCCCATATCACTGATCTTGAAGAATGGTGTCAAAACTGGAGAATTAAAATAAATTCTCAAAAATCGCATCAAATCACTTTTACCTTACGTCGTAAACCAATGACTTCCTGCCCTTCAGTATCCTTTAATAATATCTCTCTGGTGCCTGTAGAACAGATCCGATACTTAGGGTTGCACCTTGACAAACGATTAATCTGGAATCCTCATACAAGACTGAAAAGACAAGAAACCGCACGACGTTTCAGGCTACTTCAACGCTTACTAGACAAACGCTCTAAGCTCCCAATTAACTACAAAAGATCATCTACATGACCATCATACGACCTATTTGGACTTACGGAGTAGAGCTTTGGGGCTCCACTAAGCCATCGAATTCCTTTCGTATCCAATCCCTACAATCCAAAATCCTTCGTAAAATCCTCAATGCTCCTTATTTTGTTAAGAATAAAGTCATCCATAACGACCTTAATGTCCCTTTTGTTGCTGATTTGGCCCGAACCCGGTATCTATCCTTTCATAACAAACTTCATCCCCACTCAAACCCTCTAGTTTCAAACCTAGCTTCCTCTTCAATTCCCGATAATCCTCCGAGGCGTCTGAAAAGAAGATGGCCACGTGACCTTCTTATTTGAACTTTGATTTGAGTACTACCAGTGGGTAGTTTCTCTACTTGTCATTCTCATGTCATTATGTAACACGCATTCTATTTACTTGTTGTATAATTGTAATACAGTTGTAAATATCAATAAATAAATTTAAAAAAAAAAAAAAAAAGATATCAATAAATAAATTAAAAAAAAAAAGTTTGATATTAGATTTTACCGTGCTGCTTGCGGATATCGATCCTTCAAAAGGACGTCCTTACTCAAAAAACCTAATTTTTCTACAGAGGTATTTGAAAGTTCCATGTGAGTTAAAAAATAAAAAAAAAATATAAATTTTAGTTAATTGTTTTAATTTTTAAATATTTTCATTTTGAAGAGAAAAGATATGCCCCAGGGCCGAAATTCCAACTTTGAAAAAACGTCAATTTTTGAGTTGAGTCGTGTTCTGTTGAAGGAAGGATATGTTCTGACTAGTTTTTTTCTCTTTATCACCTTACATTTAATCCCTTTTACATAAATATTAAAAGTGCCTTATCAGTTTTTTTTAATGAATGCGTAATAAAAAATGTTACTATTTATGATAGATATTGATAGTACACGTGGAAGCGGTTATAAACAAGACCACCCAGAACTCCTCGAGCACTTCCTCACCGAGCCCTAGCTTCCACTTTACGGCAGAGCATTTTTTAAAACGTTCAACAAACAGCGTTTGTTTTGTAAACAATGTCTCGGATCTTCTGTCGGCTCACCTGACTGAAGGTTTGTATACCGTCCTCAGGGGATTAGTCTCTGGGGAGATTCAGCAAGACCGTGGCGGGAGAACGATTTGTTGGAACCTCAGGCGACATCATTTAAATAAAAGAAAACAAAACTCGGACTTCGGAAAAAACTGTTGATTTCAGATTGACTAGTCGTGTTTGAATCTCTAAACATTCGATAAAGAAGCATAAAAGATTATCTAAGATCATGATAATTTCTATGTTTAGAAAATATTAAAAGGGAAACGAATAAAAAGTTAAAACTTGTGACTCAACTCGAAGCGACAACCTCCTGAATAATTTCCATATAAATTATTTAGTTATTTTACAGCCACGAATTTATCTCCATACCCTCCTGGGATTCACCCATCAAAAAATGAGTACAAAATAGCAGAAAGTCCCTTTGATTGGAAAAAATTAAGAATATTGATCCAACATTTCCATTCTATAACTTTTTCTACTTCGGGTTTCGAACTCCACTCCGGACGATACGCTAGGATATCCCAGGACACTCCTAAAATTCCTGGTAGGAATTGGCTCAGCCATATTTTTTTCCATATTGACGTAGGGTCGCCACCGAAGCTAGAACTAAGTAGACAAACAAACAGACGGAAGGTGTCGCCCCCAGACCGTGGAATTAGTCTCCGTTGACAAACTGGCCTTCCAGTTGACAAATCGTTCTTCGGGACAAATCTCCAAAACACTCGGTCCTTTCGATGTTTGGGGCCAAATGCCCTGTGGAATCGATTGCCTCCGATTTGTCCGAGTTTTATTTAGGGGACGAAAAAATGTTTAAAAAAAGTGTTGACGCTTAAATGTTTCCAAATGTTCCAATTCATTAAGAAAGAGAACGAGCTACGACGGAACTAATGTTATAATTTTAGACCTACCTTCCACAAAAAAAAAAAATCGAACTGACTTACTACACATTAACCATTTATTCCATCTAATAACTATATATTTGGATATAAAATACTCGACACTAACACTTCTCAATTATGGTTAATCAGTGAAATTCTGTAATCTTTCGAAATTACATAAACACACATAAACAATCGTCCTAGACTTATCAACATTATTTAAGTTGTCCATAATTTTTTTTTAGATTAATTTATTGATAATTATATAGGGGTGCGGGGTGGCTCAGTGGTTGAGCACTGAGTAGCCATGCCGGAAATCCTGGTTCAAATCCCCCTGCAGGCAGTTACTTTTATTTAGTCTGTTTGCGGCGGGAGGTAGATCATATGGGATCTAGGACCCTCCTGGGGCTCACCCGGGCTCTGTAAAATATTATAAAAATAGGGTACCCAAAATAAGGGGGGAAAATCTGGCGGTTGAGCGTGACCTAGGACAAGTCACCTCCTTGCAGAACCGTTGTCCATGAAACAGTACGGTCACTACCATGAACGGAGAATGAAGAAACTGCTTGACGTTTTCGCCTACTTCAACATTTACTGGACGTAACGTTCTAAGCTCCCGATTAATTACAAAAGACTCATTTACATGACAGTTAGCAGACCTATTTGGACATGCGGAGTTGAGTTTTGGGGCTCATTCATCTCGTATCCAATCCAAAATCCTTCGTAAAATCCTCAATGCTCCTTATTATGTCACAAACAAACTCATCCATCATGATCTTAATATTCCATATGTTGCTGATTTGGCCCAAACTAGATACCTATCCTTCCATGACAAGCTACATACACACTTGAATCCGCTAGTGTTTTTTGTTTTCATGTCATTTGTTCATATTAGCAAATTTACTTGACGTAATATAATTACAGTTGTAAATATCAATAAATTAAACTAAAAAAAAAAAAATTACATTATTTAAATTCATTCAACATTTTTTCTTAATCCATCTTTAAGGTTTTCACCTTGAGATTATCTAATGACCTTGATCCGCAGAAAGTTACTGAAATAAAAACTTAATTAATTTATACTAATCATTCTTACAGAACAATTGCCCTATTAATGTTATTATAGAGCGTCTGTGAATAGAATTACCATTTTATCAAATGATCTATTTTTTGGTCATCCATCGAAACATAGTATACGATGTAGCATTCCAATAGCATATTAGTATCAAAAACATGGCCTTAGATTTAGCAGTTGTAAACTATTACAGCATTCCCACTCTCTTTGTCAATCGAGGGACTGCGAATGATGACTATAGCATAGTATACCTCCTCACTGGTTATATCGCAGCAATATGCTCTATTTCCTGACTCAGACGAGAAAATCCTCTTCACTGACTGATACAGGACACGTATACTCCGCCATGAGCTGAATATAAAATCTCCCAAGGCCGGGGAGCGATATAAGTGAAACGTAAGTGAACTCCAAGTGATGATGATGAAGGGAGCGAGAGGGGATGATGGGGGGTAGGCCAGGGGGGTGAAATAAGGCGACAAATTGGGCCTATTGAGGAAGGGGGGGGGAGTAATAGCGGGAGAAGAATCAGCTCCAAATTGGAAGAGACTTGCCTAATCGTTGGATAATCTGCCTTAAAGTATTTGCCCCTCAGCGGCACTTAGTGTTTGTTTCGCCGTTCATTTCATTTAGCCTTCATTCAGGAATCGTTAAGTCTCGTCTTCATCAACTTCCTCAAAGAGGATCTGCTAGTATCCGCATCTTAGGCTAGGATAATCTCTAAGACAAAGGCACAGAATCTTAAAAATGTTTTATTATTATTTTTGGTAATTATTCCGCAGTTTGTCGCTTCAAGTTGAGTTTTTAATTCTAACAAGTTTAAACTTTTCATTCTATTCCCTTTTTTTTATTTTCCAAAAATAGAAGTTGTCACGAGCTTTAATAAGAATATAAAATATAGTGTAATTATGTATATACTTCGGTGATCACTTGATTGTTTGTTTGTTTGTTTTATTTTTAAGGGCAAACAACTACAAATGGTTATTATTGCCCTCACCACTATAAAATATACATATTTACATTATCTAGATAATTACAACTACTTAATAGAAACAATAGATATTAATAATAGAAGCATATTACATATAGTAGAAACATATTAAACATATAAGTGAAAGAATAGATAATAATAAAAGAAACATATTACATATAGTAGAAGCATATTAACATATTAAACATATAATAGAAACAATGGATATTAATAATAGAAACATATTACATATAGTAGAAGCATATTAACATATTAAACATATAATAGAAACAATGGATATTAATAATAGAAACATATTACATATAGCAGAGACATATTAACGTATTAAACAGGTAATAGAAACATAGATACTTATATAAAATTATTCATACTAAAATAAAACGTTATACATATTTCTATATAAAATTAAAATATAATACAATATAAAATTTATAATATTTATATAAACATTGCACAAATTAATAGTGGATTAATATAAATAATAATAAACAAAAATAATAAACAAATTAATAGTTGATTGATTAATAGGTGATCACTTAATCGAGAAATTAACGTTTTAACAACCATATTTCACCTATACTTGGAAATGTTGAAACTTTTATTTCTTGATAAAATGATCACCAATTTCTACTCAATTCTCAAAATTACATTTTCTTTTTCTTACTCAAGGTGACGATAACATGTATTTTTACAAAACAGTGAAAATTTGTAACTGAACCCGAAGAGGAGATCTGCAGAGCAGATACCTAATTTTTTTTTTTTTTACTAAGTAATCCTTGTACGATACTTTATATTAATATAATGTGATCATATTTTATGTTAGTAAACTTAGAAAAGATTTGAGACGTTTCAATATTTACGCTAGTATAGGATCGTTTCTTATGGAATGCCTCTTTTTATTATTTCTAAAATTAACAGTAGAACTAGAGGAGAGTAATCTTTATGTTTACAGATGATAATAAGCTATTATCAATCCTCTCTTTTTGATAATATTTCTTATTACTACAAAAAAAACCTGTACCACTACAACTGAGGTCTGAGGTTCAGTACATGGTAGAGACTGTACTGTTTCATGGACAACGCTTCTACAAGGAGGTGACTTGTCCTAGGTCACGCTCAACCGCCAGATTTACCCCCCTTATTTTGTACCCTATTTTTATAACATTTTATAGAGGCTGGGTGAGCCCCAGGATGTTCCTAGATCCTATATGATTCATCTCCGACTGCAAACAGACTAAATAAAAGTCTTGGCCTGCAGCGGGATTCAAACCAGGATTTCCGTCATGGCAACTCAGTGCTCTACCACTGAGCAACACCGCTCCCCCGAATTACGTATCCCATCAAATTAAATGAAAAAACGCGATTTTCGTGTATTTTTTAAAAAAGAATTTATACTTAGACACACGGCATCCAAAACTGTATGAACATTACTACCCAGTTTGGGGAAGGGTGTTGTAACGAACGGACCATTTGCCGTTGTTTGGAGAAATTTTTAACGGTTCAAATAGGTTAATTCACACATAAATAATTAGATCATAAACAATTTATTATATCCAGGGGTGAAATCATCACATCATACTGCAGGGATATTAGCAAAATTCAACAAAAAAACTTTATTAGCCAGACTGATCTAAAAGATTTCCGTTTGTTCTGAAATTTGGACAACTTCTTTAAGGGTAAAATTTTTGAAAATAATCCTGTTTGATCACAAAACCGTGAATTTTTCTGTTCAAAATATCGAAAACTTTGGGATTTTCGATAACTGAAAAATTTGATAAAAAGTTGGGGAAAATTAAAATAAAATGAGAATAGAACCAGGCACGAAACTAAAGATTATATTAAAAAAACCCATATCACTACAACCCATGAAAGGTACTTACTAGAGTTCAGGATACACTTGGTAATTATTTTAGTGTATCTAAGCAAAATATTGCACAAAATTAGAGGATTAGCAACTGGATCAGTTGACAAGAGTTAGTTTGGCAAGCCACCGCACTCGCTGTTTGCCCTGAAGGTAGCCTACATCCTAGGTCCAAACGTTGGCGCAATAAAAAAGTGAGTTATTCCAATCAAACATAAACCTGTAATTATTGGATTATACGTATAACAACCCAATAATGTGCACTTTTAGTCGTCATTGCTTTCAATAATCAATAATTGTGTGCCCATCACATGCAACAAAACACTCGCTCTTAAGTAGATTCAGCGTTGATGGTATTGCTAAATTTTTCTGAGACCTATCCTCTCAATGCGAATACAAGTGGCTGAAGTTTTAAAATATACGATTGAATAATTTTTATTTATTTCACTATTTTAACTTGCTTATTAGCAGAACGGCTATACACACTAAACGCACACACAGATGTTGGGCTAGGTCGAGACAGGCAGGCGGGCCGTGGATCCGAGGCAGCTAAGATATGGAACCACTTGTCCCAGCGCATAAGTGCCCACTTATCCAATACGAGGCTACTTCATTAGTCCCTCGAGCCCTCTCTGTCTCCGATCCTGTGTCCACTTGAGAACTTATCCTGGATATTTATATGGCATTTTTATTTTATCGTCGAAAATAAGTACTCTCTCACAAAAAACAATCTTCGTCCTTCCATGTTGGAATTGATGCTAAGTTTGTTTGAACGATAACTTCTTCGGCCTCGTCGTGTGACTTTTAGTAGGGGAAAACCTTATGAGATCGCGTCACCGACATGAGCGACATGCTAGAGACGCGTATTGGCCTGTTTATGAGTTATACAATTTATTTCAATTAACTTTAGTTTAAAGGCTAGAGTTCGATTGATAAAAGAAAAATAATTATAACTAAAATATTTAAATAAATGAACTAAGATTCATAGTAATAATAACATAAAACATCTATAACTGGTCGAAATTTTCTTTTTCCCTAAAAGATTTTATTTGTAATAGTTAAATATTTTGCTAAAATAGAGCCAAAAACTCAAAAAAAAACACTATTATTTATTATAATGCAATTGGGAAAAACCACAATGCAAAGCCTTATGTTTCAAAAAATACACCTACTTACCAGTCGACGTTTCGCCTATTCAGGCATTATCAAGACACCAAAATCAAAAAGGGGTTATGTGAATAGCATCTCGAAGAAAAAGGTGCAATACATCCCAACGATCAACAGCCCAAACAGGCTCCAAACATGAGACAGCACCCCACCACCAAGACGTTCAACATACAACTGAACGAAAGTAATACGCAACCAGCTGGGAAGGTTATAGAATCAGCTGATCCACAAAACATATCAAGTAATATAAGCCTATAAAAATTTATACATATTAGCAAAGTTAGCCAAATTTTTCTTTTAAAATATTCAACGTTTCCGAATAATATTGGTTCAAATTTCTGCAATCTGTTTTATAATTTACCGAAATGTCAATCTTTTGTGCAATCTGCATGGCCTCGAACAACTTCCTTCTAGAGACATCACTCTCTTTATAAATAACTTTAGCATTCTCAAAATCAAATTGATGCTTACAAGTTTTGGTATGCTGGGCCAATGCTGTGTTAGGTTCCTTGCCACCAATATTTTTACAATCATATTGATGCTGATACATTCTTTTGTGCAACAATTTTGGTGTCTTGATAATGCCTGAATAGGCGAAACGTCGACTGGTAAGTAGGTGTATTTTTTGAAACATAAGGCTTTGCATTGTGGTTTTTCCCAATTGCATTATAATAAAAAGTTAAATATTTTGTTTTATGAAATTAGTACTTATGATTTATGTATTGATAAACTTAACGATGATAATAATGCTAAAATAGAAATATAGTTCATTAATGTTTACGTAAATACAAACAAAAGGTATAAATTATATAACTTTATACTAATAATTATTTCAATTAGATTATTGATATTTTGTATTGAACTTGTTCAACTTTTCGTTGATAAGATTTTAATTGTCATAGTTACATGCCATGTTTTATGTTGCTATGGATACTAATAAACAAGAATTCGGATTATACCTATACATGTAAATAATATAACTGTATAATAATTATATTTCAATTAAGTTGTATTAATATTTTAAATTGAGCTCATGGTGTCCATCATATGTTTTAATTAACAAATAAACTACTTGGAAATGTATATAATATTGCTCGGAGTCGAAAGAAATGAGAAAACCAGGCTAGTGTTAACAATTTCAATTTAAACATCATAAAATTTAAATAATTCAGACTATAATTAATTCCAAAATTCAAAAAAAGAACACAATTATTCCAAAGATTTGAGATTTCACCTTTGTCTGCAGTACTCATGACTGTCTATTTACTCTTTTTCGTTTATTAAATTAATCCTTATCTTTTGATTGGTTAATTACTGTACTATACTATAACAATATCTAAAAGAGAATACCATTCCGAGTGAAAATAAATATAACTGAACTAATATAACATATATTTTAAAAACAAGTGGAAAACATATAATTACCGATACTCAACTTACCATAAGTGTAAAGAATTGCTGTTATAACTGTCAACAAAGAATTGCATCTAGTTGTTTTAATTGGCATTAATTTTTTGAAGACTCTATACAGGACCGATGTAGTTAGAAGTGCAGCCTATAAAACCCTTGACTCTATCGGGCGAAAATGACAAACATAGTTACTCCTTCAATCATTCAAAAATGCAAATAAAAAATTATAGTGATTAATTATGAACAAAACACGTCCATATAAATAAGGTACAAACATCACAATTAACAATTCTAATAAAAATTTTAAATGTTCTTTGGTTTATTTCTAATGACACTATACACAACAACATGAAAATTCCCACTATAATATGATATATCTTCACAGAAAGAACACAACATTTCACTCGTCAACACAGCATTTCCAAATTCCTCTTGTTCTTTCTACTTCCCCCGCACTGTTAACCGGACTTCCAATAAGAACATTAAAAAGACCTAAAGAAAACATTAATCGGTTCAATATTATCATATTCCTGCAAATGAAGGAGAAAAAATGCATGGAGATTTGCTGGATGCTATACCACGCCGCTGCAACTGTAGCATAAAACAAGCAAAAAGGCAGTGACAAATAACAAAAATTAATAGTGAAATACAATTAGGAAAAAATACCTGAATAAACTGAATTAATGATTCTTGTTTAGACTCTTGGATTGTGATGATGTGACAATCGACTAAATAAAACAAAAGACTACAAAACATATGTTACAGAAAGCTTGTAATTCACAGTGGTGAAAAGCCCAAATTCGTGGCCAAAACCTCAAATGACCTCTGATCGGAAAAAAATTGGTATACAGGGGTTTTGAGGGTCGCTGATTACGAATCCGAAAGACAAATTATTTTAAACAAATTGGCCGACCCAATATGGCGGACATTGATGTTAAAAAAGGTGTCAGATCTTGAGAAAAAATTGGTATACATATGTGTGTTTTCACGGCCGCTGATTACGAATCCGAAAGACAAATTATTGTTAACGAAATGGGCGAGTATCCTGTTAAATAGCGGAGATATAATATAGAATATAATTATCGTAATTAAATCATCATACATCATAATTATATTTCATATTATATCTCATTATCTATTTAATCATAATTGATAATAATCATAAATGATAATTATATTTTATATTAATTGAGAGGAAAATAGTTGACTGGAAGATCTATAAGATGGGAGTTAGATAGTCTGGGGGTGCTGTAAAAAAAAAACACTAAATAAATTTTCCTTATTTAGTTTTTTTTTTTTTTTTACTGCACCCCCAGACTATCTAACACCCCCATATTTTAATTTAATTTAACAGAATGCTCGGCCATTTCGTTTACAATAATTTCGATTTCGGATTCGTAATCAGCGACCGTCAAAGCTCACATTATCAATTTTTTTCGAAATCTGACACTTTTTTAAAATCCATGTCCGCCATATTGGATCGGCCATATTTTTTTTTTACAATAATTTACCTTTTCGATTCTTAATCAGCGACCCTTAAAACTCTTGGTTGCCAATTTTTATTCTGATCAGAGGTCATTTGAGGTTTTGCCGACGAATGCTTGCTTTTCGGACAAAAGGCACATTTGAAGCGGCCAATTTTTGTCAATTTCACAAGGTTATACAATAAAATAAAGGTCTAGACGCGAAATGTTGCAAAATGTGGCAAAATATATAACTTTTCGGTTAGTTGAAAATATAAGTTTTAAAATTTTTCAATTTTATTATTGCTTAAGTTTATACTACATTTTAATAATTTTCACGTTCATTTTAAACTCAACGAATGTCAAAATATTTTCTGCATACCTCCAGAAGTCGTATCCATTTCTCAGAATTATTTTCGTTCTTTCAGCGCGCGACGCGAAGACTCTTCACGAAGGCTAACTTCCCACTGACGCAGCGACGAAGGTATACGACGAAAAAGGCTCTCCTTTTGCAACATAATGCATCAATTAGTCCTCTACCTGACTGGCTGCTCAAATATCCCCATTTCGGAAATTTTTTTTTTTGGGGGGGGGGGGTTTGGCCACGAATTCGGCTTTATATATACATATAATATCTTTCTAATCTAAAACTAACTTAATATATAAGACATGCATCGGGCGCTTATGAACATTATGGTTTACTACTTAAACAATACCAAGCAACCAAAATAACGAATAAATATGGAATATTGATATTTTTTTCAATATTAATGAATGTTGAATAATATAATGTAATCTAATAGTCATATAATGTAGTTATGTAATAATACCATGCACTAATGTAATAGTATAATGCAATAATATATTAATATAATAAAAAAAAATATTGAACAGTATTGCGTCGAAAAGAACTCCACCGCTTGCTACTGAATCTTAGAGATCGAAGAAAGAATTAAACTTAGATTTTTTGTTGTTTTTTTTCAAATCGTGTTCAAAAATATATACATTTTATTATTTAAAATATTTTTTTATTTATATATAGGAGCGAAGAAGACGGAAGTGCAGTGGATGAAATCTTGGCGGGCCGTGAAGAGGCCCTTCAATCAGGCGCGGCACTGATAAGGCGGGGGTTGCTCCTCAAAATGGCGGCCAATCAACCCCCCTCCCCCACCCCCCTTCTTCTGATAACGGAGGCCTTCGGTAATTTGAGGCCAATCAGAAAATTGTCCCCAATTACTCTAAAACCCTAAAAGTAGAAGGGGCGCGCTTCTTTTTCAGCGGACATTTTCTTTTTTTCTTCTCTCTTCTCTCTCTCTCTCTCTTTTCTTCACTTTTTTTCCAATTCAGTTTCTTTTCTTATTTCATCAAATTTAACGGCCCTGGAGCGCGTGTCGCCGGGGAGAGTTTGAAGGAACTCCTCAAGGGCCCCATTTAAATGCTTCCTTAGAAGTTACATCCCTTGAATCTAAAACGACCGCCAAAGACTCTTCCAACTGCTAGGATTTAAGGATTTTTCTTTCTTTTTTTTTTGCATGAATCATCAAAATACATCGATGTAAGAAATAACGCCGATTTAATTTTAATTTTAGAACTCCATAATAAAATTTAAAAAAAAAATACTTCATACTAACCGGATAGCCGCTATTATATGAAAATTTATATATCTATACCTCCTATTTTTATACCTAGCTTACTGTAGTAGACATTAATTGAATAATTGCCTGGAAGAAGGGCGTATGCTACATTTTTCAGTTTTCTTTTTTTTTTTTGTTGAACAAGGTCCATTTGATGGCCAAAGTTTTTAGTTGCCCAAACAGTTAATAGAGGTCAGGGGTAGGACAATCATTGTCTATGTCAGAGGATGATCGGTCTCTCAAGAGACAAAGATCCACTTGAAGAAAGACACATGTGAAGATATCCTAGTGTTATTTACAAGAGCGTAAGTGTAAAATCTATAAAATGGAAGAAGGGCGTATGTGACAGTCATCTAATTAAATGACCCGTTCTCTTAATTTGTCTCTCCCGTAAACTTTGAAAAATGTAACATGCGCCTTTCTTCCAGGCAACAATTCAATTATTTATATTATAATTATTTTAAATAAAAATAAAATCCATGTTATAATCAATTAATTATATCGATATATCTTAATGAAGGAAACAGCTGTTGATTAGAGTATTTGTATTTAATTGAGTAAGGTTTTGAATTCTTTAATAAATAGTGTAGCTATCCAAAATGAGCGATGAAGAGAATGGGAAGAGTGAAAACGTTTATACGAAAATATGAAAATAAGTCCTCACAAAAGAGATACGAACACAATTTTATCGATCGGTTAAGTGTGAAAATTCATCCTTTTTGGGTAGAAAAACCTGAAATTTGGTTTTATCACGTCGGTGCCACCAATTGTGGTTAAGTTTTATTAATAAAAGGATGGTTTTGGATAACTACACTATCCATTAAGGAATTCACAATCTGACTCCATTAAATACAAATTCCCTAACTGAAACTAATCAACAGCTGTTTCCTTCATTAAGTTATAGGGATCAGCTGTAATCGATATATCGAATTGATTTTATTTTTAATTAAAATAATTACAATGTAAATATTTAATGTCTCCTACACTTACTTTTATAGGTTGTATCGAATCTAATCACTTATTCATGTCTCTGTTATTAAAAAAAAAAAAATATTAGTGACGTCGAAACAAATGCAAGTATCAAATGTGAAAAAAACAACACATTTTTCGTTTTCGATCTATAATGATTTATATAAAATTCATATGGAGTCATATATTTCTATATTAAATAAATCACGTATAACCACATGGATTAACTACGTTTAATGATACGCGCTTGTTTTAAATCATCCTTGAAACGATTTTTTTCAATTTCCTGAAAATTGTTGTTTTTCAAATTCAATACTTTTAATTTGTTTGTTTATTTAACACAACTTTTTTTTATCCTACTATGCCTATTCGGACGATGCTGCAGTGGGAGTCCTAAATTTTTAATTAGGATAGGGATTTTTAACGAGTACCTGACATCGTACAGGCTCCGGATCCTTGTTTTACGTCCTTTCCGAACGACGGCATAACTAAGGAATATTTTACTCCATTTAAAAAAATGCTGAAGCTACCTGCTTGGCTATGAACCCGCTATCTTAAACGGCTACAACCATTGAGACTGGGTGCGCCCCAGGAGGTCTGCCGAATCCTTCTGTTACACATAATAAGATAACCAATCTGAGGTAGTCTAGCAACATATCATTTGTTCTAACTTTATTTCGATTTACGTTTTATTTATTTATTTATTTTTGCTTGAATCATAAAAGCCAGCGTTACAATAGACTAAATACAATTAATTTTAACATATATATGGTGATGAAATAAAGATGAAAATAATAAAAGCAATAATTTTAGTTTCAATAATTTCATTTGTTAAGTCAGAAAAATCGGAATTACCGTATCAATCATACCATTTTGTGAACTAAATATATATATATATATATATATATATATATATATATATATATATATATATATATATATATATATATATGTTTCTTCTAATTTGGCTGTTCACACATCCAGTTACTAAGACAAGTTATATTGTCTAAGACATAATAGCTCATATTTTAATTTTTGTATTATTATTCTAAAGGGACTTTAGTTCCAGAATAAATGAAGATTTATTATTATTATTTATATTATCAAAACCTTCAGAGACACAGTATTAAACTTATACATATGCGTTTATGGTAATTGTTTATTTAGAAATGTAATATTTTCTTATCACACAGTGAAATGGAATTATAATCTAACCTAATGTTATATATCATTAATACGGTAAATACTTTATGTATAGTGAATAATTTTCGTGTAGTATATACTTCTATTATGTTCAACAAAGAGAATTAATCGCTCATTAAGGAGATAAGAGAAAGAAATTACCTCAAATACTTATAAATACTTAATAATTTATACATACTAAATTATTAAAAATAAAATATTAAAATTTGTAATAATGAATGAAAACCTAAATAGAGAATAAGAGAGAAAAAGGTATGGGAATAAATAAGTAATGTTCGTAAATTAAATCGAATGTTCAAACGTCTCAGAATTTTTATTGATAGATACACTACATTTAAATGTAATGTAATAGTTATTTACATAAGTAACCGTTTTTGTTACTTTTCAATTTCAAGCAAATGTTTAAAAGCCACAAGTAAAAAAAAAAATTGCGTCGGCTTTTGGAGACACATATTGAATATATTTTCTTTTTCTTTTTTTAAAGAAAAAATACGATAAACGCAAGCAACGAAAATTATGGTTTTATATTTCGCATTTATAATATGTGTGTGTATGTAATATGCACATGATATATATTATATCATAAGAATTTAATCATTTGAAAAAAATGACGTTTTTTGTCTAAATTTATTTTATTGCCTTTTTTAATGGAAAAAGTATAAAGACTTAATATTAAACTTATTACTCGATAGCATTAAGTAATGTAAATATTATTTTTCCCTCATTAAAATACGCCATATCATTTGATATTTATATTGTAGTGTCAACATCTTTAAATAAATGGAGTTTAGAAACAAAAAAGAAGCCATATTATTTCGTACATTATAATTAACAAGAGAAATATCCTATCCGGACCCGCAGAGCACTCTATTGTCCGATAGCTGAAGCTGAACTGATTGTAGTTCTAAAATATCCCTAGAGGTCGCAGCACACATCAGCGTTCATTTACCGCTTTAATTTCTATTTTATTAATTTGCTATGGAACTGTTAGCATTAAAACTAATTATTAATAACTACGATATGAAATTTAAAACCATTGGAAATTTAAATGGTAAAAATATTGCGAGAAGTAATATTGATTTCAGTAATGATTAACCATACATACTTTTTAATAGAGTATTTTAAAAACTATTGCAACCTAATAACTACAAGAATATTAATAATTAACACTTATTGAGTTAACATTCCTAACTACTCCTAATGATATGTTAAGTATTTATCAATGATCCTATGATCCTAGTAAAAAAAATAATATTAATGCAATTAATAATTATTTTAAGAGACAATAAAAAATGGTTTTATTTAATGTTTAATTTTTGTTTTTAAAGCATGATCAACTATAATATGGTGGACTTAAATTTGGTGAAGGGAAAAGTATAATAAGCTTAGATAATAAATAAAAAAAAGGTAGCAGACAAAAAAGTTCCACTTTTAGTTTATAAATATATATATTTACGACTTTATTTTACAACAATGCATCATATGTCGTAGCCTAATTCATACAAGCCCTGCTGCCATTTCTTTTTATCACAACAATCTTCCTCTCTAAGTCCTCTTGTCACTATTGCCTATGGTATTCCTTCTATCCACCTCTTTTCTAGCCGATCTCTCTTCCTCCTTTCCAATTGTACTTGCTTCATTACCCTTTTAGGCCATCGATCGTCCGTCATCCTCATGACATGACCAAACCAACACAGTTTTTCCGTTTCAACTAAATACAGGATGTTAAGTGGTCTGTTTAATGCTTCCCTAATTCTGTCATTTGGAACGCATTGTAGTCTTGATATCTTACAACTACGCCTCCAAAAATCCATCTCCATTGAAAGCAGTTTTCTTGCTGAGTTAGTCGAAACGGACCAGGTTAATGAGGCATACAGGGTTTATGAGAACAGAATTTAAAGTCCTAATTACTTTTCTGCCTCTTATTACCTTTTCGTCGATAACTTTTTTGCTGCTGCTCCCCTTTGAAAGTCTAAATGTTTAAATTGTTCAGTTGGGGTCAGATCCCATTCCCCAATATTTAGTTAGGAGTTTCTAGTATTATTTAATGCCATGTACTCGCTTTTTGTTTTACTGATTTCCAGGCCTCCTGCATTATAGGCTTCCAGTAATTTCCTCATCATGGAGGAAGCATCTTCTTCTTCATTTGCAATAATGACCTGGTCATCGGCAAATTGTAAACTGTACAGGCATTATCTATGGTTATCCCCATACCATTAAATTTTCTTTTCCATAGGCTAAGGATACTTTCAACATATATATTAAACATTAGAGGGGGAGAGTAAGCAGCCTTGTTTGAGGCCTTTGCTGATCGGAAATTGAGAATAGTTTATTTAATTTATAATATTATAACAGATGATAAAATATTTTTTTTTAAAGGTTGCTCATGCTAAATTACTTTTAGATTTGGATAATTAATAGATAGAGATGGCTTGTTATTTTATGAAGTCGTAAAGAAAAAAAATTGGCAAAACAAAAAACTACTTTTTTCTTTTTTATCTTCCATATCAATCAAGGAGGGTAAAGTAAAATTAATGCTAACAGGTTAAACACAATGTAATAGTTTGCTAATAGTAACAATGTTTTATTAAATGCTATCATTTAAATATTTGATAACATTATTAATTAGTACTAAAAATAAAATAAAACATAACTTGGAATACTCTTAAGAACAAAGTATGAAGAGTGGATAAGAGAAATAATGTAATAAAAATGGTAAAAATAAGCATCATATGGCAGCAAGAAGATAACAATTAAACTATTAGCAAACTTTTATAATATTGAAAATTAAGATAAATAATATAAGGTGCATACAATATGCTTACAATTAAAAAAATAAGTATCATTCAAGAGGACATGGTCTGAGTGGAGGTCAAAAATAAATTCTTTTAAATAGTGAACAATTATTTATTACGACCCAATGTTTCAACCCATGTTGCAGGACTTCATCAGAGCTAAATAAAGAACATTCATAAAAAAATAAAATAATTAGATAAATAAAAAATTAATATATAAAAGTCAAATAATTGGAATAAACAACATACAAAAGGAACTATAGTTAGAAAAAATTACTAAAATTAATAGAGTATATGTTAATAACAATAATATTTAATTAGAACAATAGAGTAATTAGAAGTTAGAATTAGATAAAGATAATAAAATTTGTAATAAAAATAATTAAGATGCATCTTAACTTGGTGGCCACAAATCTGGGGGAGAGGAAATGATTAAACAAAAATTAAGAAGGGACAGAAAAGTGATATTATAAAGTGAGAAAAGTGAAAATAAAATTGTTTTTAATAGTTTGAAAAGATATTTTAAACAATAAATGAGTAAATTTCCAATTTCTTTCTCTTAAATACAATTTCAGTGTAGACGGGCCTATTTATTGGAATGTATCTGATCATGAAACAACATACTTATTTGGTATTTTTTGTAAAAAGGCTAATAATCCAAAATAATGTCTATAATTAGAAAACATTAATGGTGATAATGGAATTACGGATTAGGGTAGGACAAAGTCCTCCAAATATGTAAATGGCAGTCTAGCTGGTGAAACCATTAACTACGAGCACATATCTTTCTGTCTTTTATAAGAAGAAAAAATTTTTGTCAACATTAGTGGTAAAAAGGTAAGTTAATTATTGTTCAAAGAGAAAAATTACAGTGTCAGCATATTCCTCCATTTTCTATGCATATTCTGTAATATGTTTTAGTTATGTACTAACATATTTATTTTTTAGGATACAAAATAGTATAATATAATGTTTTATACTTTCATTCTCAATACACCTAACCTTTTATTTTATCACTATGTTTTATTTTTTTAGATATTGGATAGAATTAACTTCTTCCTATCTGATTGGTGCCCCCTGTTAGATTTTAGAATCTTCGTTTTAATTTGTAGCAGGTGGGTATTTTTTAAAAATTTTATTCTATTTCCAAGTGTGGTATATTATGATCCTGACTTAGTGATATAGTTTACCAGAATACGTTTTTCAAATTCATGAGCTTCAAAAAATTGCGTCATCTAAATCATTATTTATTTACAGCTACAGTTCAATTATTCCCAATACATATTAATTTTGTGTGTTATGTGGATTAGTTTTGATTGAATAACGTTGTGTGTGGTGTCCTTTCAGCATATTTTTTTAAAACCCTATGTAAAAATATATCATTTAATTTAAATTCAACACATTAAAATTAACTGTCTTGAAATTGTTTTTACAAGAAACTGATATAGAGAATGCACAATATCTATTTATAAACTATTGACGTTTCCCTCGCGTTACCATGTAGTTGCATATCAATACCACTACTAAAACACCCTGTTGCTTATCTCGATAATATTAAAAATTTGATTTTAGTGCTTGTATATTTAAGGTTTGATATTATTGCGACGTTGCTGTGTTTGAGAAGGGTTGAGTTGCTGGGCTAAACGTTTTGGGTTCCAATCCAGCAGATAAATTATGATATCTATTTACAACTATCGATAGACCCTGTGTGATCTGGAGCCTCTCCTAGGACTCACCTAGCCTCTTTAAAGTGTATAATTATAAATCCATAATTGCGGAAAAACCTGTTGGTTGAGTGTGAACTCGGAAAATTTAACTACCTGCACAACTGCTGTCCTAGAAATCATGGGTTGTAGTAGTACAGTTTTTTAAATTTTATTTTGTTTATTTATTTATTTTTATTTATATTGCTTACACAAAAAAGAGGGATTGTGGACACAGAATCAAAATAAGGATTTCGGTCAGGTTAAAAGGTTAACTTTGTTGTTATCTTTTTTTTTTTACCACACTCCTCCATCTTATATTTATTTTATATTCTTAAATCAGAAAGACATGCATTCTATTTACTTGCTGTATAATTGTAATACAGTTGTAAATATCAATAAATAAATTTAAAAAAAATAAAAATAAAAACAAATCAGAAAGAAGAAATAAAAATACCAAAGTTGCTGAGACTACTGTGATATTCTCATTTCTTGACTTGTAGGGTTGGAGATTCCATACAGTCTCTACCATGTTCTGAACTCAGGACCTTTTACAAGTTGTAGTTGTAAAGGTTATTGCAAAGAACAGGTTTCTTGATTTTAAGACACCCTTAGGAAGTTAAATCACCTATAAATGGAGCAAAATTTTCATAATCTAATTAAAACAAATATGCTTGGTCGAACGTCATCCTGATTCATAATTTATAGTCATGATTCATATTTCAGTCGGCCTTTACACCTGATCTGAGCAATTTACAAACAAGACGAGTTTCATTGAGTGCTCCAAGTCTAAATCTTCTCCTACGAGAGCAGAGTAGCAAAAACGTTTTCCTCACCATCCAGAAAATGGTGATATCTCTGAGCCGTGAGATTTCCATGCGATGATGTTGAGGAGAATAACAAAGATGTTGGAGAAAATTAAACTAGAGGTGGTAAGTAGTGTTTAGAATTATTTTGTGATAATTAAATTTTGATTATTTATTTTCTTGTTTTTGGATAGATTTTGATTATTTTAGTTTAAACCTGGTCCTAAACGTTCCAAACCTAAACGTTCATTATATCAAAGTGCAAATTAGTTAGAATACTACTCATTTAAATATATCAATATTCGCTTAAGATGCATAATAAATAACAGAAAAAAGTGTTTATGTATTATAACTTATTTTGTTATAAATTTGTGTATATAATAGTGAATTTCATATATAGTAATGTATATTTTTGGTATCTTACAGGGAGATAATGGGATCTGGGAGATAATTCTGACAACTAGACAAAGAAAAGACCTCTCAATGAAGAAGAGCGTCTTTCTTACTGTCAATTTTACTCATTTTATGTTTATCTGAATTATTCTTTTTTATTTATACGATATATTTTATTTTTTTATGTGACAAAAAGTCTCATGTTTATAAGATAAGTGTAAACATTTAAAAATAAAGACAAATAGATTATCAATATGTATATATCTTTTTTTTCCATTTCAATTCCACAATATTCCTATTAATAGCATGTTGTGTTACTTTTCACAACAAGGTAACTTTTATAATAAAGTTTAAGTTTTTTTTTTTATGTTTTAAAAGTAATGAAACAATCTATACAATGAAGATCATGTAATGAAATTGGAATATCTGCCTGCGATTGGTTGAAATTCATTATCTAATAGCATTCATTGCTTATGATACTCTATTTGCTAGAGTAATATTTACATTATTATCATAAATATATTGGGTAGCTAAACATAGTAGTACCAAAATAGAAAATTTCCAATATACAATAAATATATAGAATAGAAATAATTCAATAATCTATAATTCATTTAGTCGAAACATTACCAAAATAAAAAAAAGTTTCTTAAAGTTTCTCTTCAATTATACAAATAACTAAAATTTACCACTGCTTTAATTATGAATGTTTAACAGAATACTATATATCCATAATCAAACAAGTAAAATTTAAGAATTTAAATTATTATTGTTAAGATTAAAACATAGATAAATAAAATAAAAAAATCTTTACGACTAAATCATTGTTTTTAAAATATTCTTAAGTCGTATATTGAAATTATCTCCTATAATTTAGATTTTTTAGTATAAAACAAGATTTCCACTGAATTTTATTTAATACAAACTTCTGTTTCTATTGTTTTAATAACCTAAATTAAAAATAAATAAATATTTATTAAAACTTACATTTTTGTTACATTTGTGAAAGTTTCATCATTCATTAAATTGCTATCTTCAATATTATTTACAATATTTTGAATAGTGTACAATAAAATGCGATATTTTGGGCAATATTCAATACAAATAACAATATAAAAAAAATAAACATTTTAAAATATTTTTCGAAGATAAAGGAAGGATAACATGAAAACTCCATGTCAGATATATATATATATATATATATATATATATATATATATATATATATATATATATATATATATATATATATATATATATATATATATATATAATAAATATACAGAATAGTGATGATAAATTATTCTACATTGTATTACACAATTTCTATTATTCTTTTCTTTAGTTGAAGAAATTACAAAATAAATTTCTCTTCCATAGAATTCCTTTTCAGCATGTCTACTACTAACTAAAATTTATAACAATTTTAATTACAATACTTTATGTATATTTTTGGCAAACTTTATTTGGCAATATTTAAGAATTAATATTTGGAATGTTTAGATCAAACCGTTAATAAATTGAATTCAGAATTCTTTATAATAAGATAATTCATCAACACTAACTAAATTAATCAAAAATATTTTAATATAACACTCCTTCAAAAGATCAATGTCATAACTTCAACAACCTAATTTTTTCAATATAGTTTTTTTGAAAGCTCCATGTATTGCCAAAATTGAATCAGATGAGTTAAAAAAAAAATATTTGGAATGTACATCAAGACATTCCTATTGCAATGATGGTACTTAAATTCATTTCTTAACCATTAGAACATTTTTAAAAGCTTGAATTTTTTTAACATTTTAACTTTTGTCATTATTCCCATAAATCTTAAGTTCAAACAGGATACAAATCAAAAATACGACTTTATTAAAAAAAAAAAAATTGTTGGAAATGGAATATCAGATATGTCGTTTCTGAATTAAAAAGCTTCAAACAATACAATTGCAAATGAAGGCTTAACTCAAAAATGTCAATTGTCTTATTTTATTACATATTATTATGTCGTAGGTTTTTTGAAGGAACAACATGCCTAAAACAACTATTTCCTCTGCAAAGAATGTTTTATGTTAAAAAACTCTTAACGTCAAAAGTTTCTTATTTATTTTTAAATTTGATATTCTAGAAATAGTAGACCACTTTCCCTGCTAGAAAATACCATTTGCCGGTTTGGTGAAGTAGATGAGATCGGCAACAGAATAAATAAATCAAATCTACTATATTACCAGATCTATAATAGTATAGATAACCTGCGAAATGTATACATAAGAAATCTTGCTTCATTGTATTTTAAATTATTTTAAATATATTCATTAATATTAAGTTTTTAATGTAAATTTTATTCAAGCAGCGATTATTTGCCCAAAAAACCCAATTGAACCCATTTAAACACCCACCATATTTTGCAATGATATAATAAAAGCTGTTGTTTATCTTTAGATATAATATTTATATTATAAATAATATGTACAATCAATATACACCACAATTTATCATTGACTATTCATATTATATACTCTTATTCGAATGTTTGTACATACATAAATATATAATCAGCCAACATTTACACCTGATTTGAAAAATTGAACAATGAGGCAAGTGCGAATGGTCTCTGATGAATGTCAGGTTAGCAGCAATGAAATTCTTCCTCATTATCACACATGGAAGAAAATTCTAACGTGAACGAGAACAGAGAGTATAAGGTTTAACCTGTGGTAAGCAATGCTATTTATTTATTTATGTGTGACTCTTATTACTATGCACTTCGGCCTAAAAAGGCCCATTGTGCTTGATTCCTAAAGATCCCTAACATAGGTCAGCAATGCTAAGTTGTGATTTAATTTTTTTTTCCGAATGTTTGGACATAGCTTTTCTATTAAAAAACATGATTAACAATTTTTATAAACAAACCTATTTATAACTACTTTTTTAAAATTGTATTTACTTATTTATGGTTCATTCCCTCCATTTCTATAATGCTTTGCCAAACATAATGCTCATTGGCTGTTTTGGTGTATTGCCTAGTAGGGAATGGACTGAGCCTTGAAAGGGATTGAAATATGCTTTACCAGGATATACAACAAGGAACATCTTCCTCATCATCGCACATGAAAGAAATTTCTATCGTGAACAAGAACGGATGGAGTGATGATTACACAAGTAAAGCAAAGGTAGGTGTTAACATAGACATTCTATCATTTGTATATTCATAATCATATATTTATAGTTTATTTATACATAAAAATTCTAATATTTTTTTTATGTGCTGAGAAGGAACATACTTCTGCCTTGACAAACGTGGAAGAACTGCAAATATTAGAAGGGACTGATTTGCAAAAATGAGAAAGTTGTATTATATAAAATGAAACTACATACAGTCTTCGGCCATATTATGTAATCATTAAATTTCATTTTCAATCAAATTTCTCTTTTTTACTTTTCCATAGTATGCAAGTAAGGAAGAAAGTATTTTTTGTAGGAGATAGAGAAAAAAGGTGTAATAATTTGTGTTGTTCGGCTGCACAAAATCCTTGATCGAATTTAGTGAACTGGCGCCCGAACGGCTAGAACGATTTCGATCGAATTTGGTTGATATTTAGCATAGCTCTCTAAAAATTTATGCATAAATGAAATGAACTCCCAGAAAAATTAGAAATAGAATAAAATAGCATATCATGTATATATCTTTGTAAGTTTGTTGGTATCTTTAAGTTTCTATATCTTTTAAGTTTGTGGGTTTTATGAAAAAAAAAAAAAAGAAATCTAGTAAAAGCTATTATTAGACAAGAAGGAATTTTAATGCATTTTTATCGGATTAAAACTTTCACTACGTCCCAAAACCAATTCTATTGAATTACGGAATACTTTTTTAAAGCTTATTACATATTATACAAATCGTCCGCAAACCCAAATTCAGATAAAGAGGAGATAGGTGTGTAAACATTTTAAAAATAAAGATTAATAGTTCCTTATAAAAGTATATTTGTATACTTTTAATTTACTCCACGATCTTCAAGTGAATTGTTTTGTCTTCCAAGGGGTATTCCATACAATTTCTTGACGTTCACTATCTAATAGTGCTACTTTAGATACATTAGTTTAAGCACCATTGTCAGATGTTTGTACCTTAAAATAACGAAATGAACCAAAAAATGATAATTCTGACAAAGATACGAAAAACATAACGGGAAAGAAAGGTGTAAGATGGAGGAGACAGGCGGCTAGAACTGGAGGATTGCTGGAGTTCGGAGATCCAGAAACCAGTCAACAGTCCAAACCTCAATCCCGATAAAGAAGCATTAGAATGGTAAACATTTAAAAATAAAGATTATCAGTTCATTATAATGGTATATTTGTATATTTTTAATTTTTAATTTACTCAACGATCTTCAAGTGAATTGTGTTGTGATTCAAGACAAGATTACTTAAAAAAAAAAAATTTTCATTTAGAGGGCATTAAACTTTGTATAGAAAATGGATTTTTTACTTTTCAGGATCAGTTTTTCAAACAAACAACTGGTTTACCAATGGGAGGTAGACTCTCTGTTTTTCTTTTTTTTTTTTTTTTTTTTTTTTTTTTTTTTTTTTTTTTTTTTTTATTATGGCTTTAAGACTTAATTTCAAAGTCCTATTTTGCCAGCAAACTATGATAGTTTAAATGTTAAAGTCTTATTTTTGTTTTCCTAAGGAATTTTGTAATCTGACTAAGTCCTTCTCTGCCCTGTCCCTTTAATTTTTCTGGTATACTGAGGGCCGACCCCTCGATATGTTTCTTCCTCTCATTGTTGAATCTCTTGCAGGACATCACCACGTGTAGAGGATCCTCGACCTCACCGCAGATCTCACAATTTGGTGTCGCCTTTATTTTCATCAGATTTAAAAATTTGCTGGTATTACCATGGTTAGTTCTTAATCTAATCAGGTTAGTCACCTCACTTCTCTTTAAAGCTATTCCAATCGAAACGAACCATGGTTTTAAAGCAATTTTTGGTAGGATTGAATAGTGATCCTTCCCCTTGCTCTGGGACTCCCAATCATATAATCCCTGCCATTCTTTCACAATTGTAGCACTCAAAAAGCGCAAGGTATCGATTTTAGGAATTTTAATATTAAGCCTTTTTGCTTGGGTAGTGTTTCGCGCAATTTGATCTGCAGTTTCATTTCCGCTAATACCTACATGTCCTGTTACCCACTGGAAATAATATTTATTGTTGGAAGAGGCAATTGAATTTAAAATGTTTAGTAGAATGTAATTGGTGATTGAGTGTCTGTGTACGTTTTGTAAGCATTGGCAGACGGAGGCCGAGTCTGTGAGGATAACAATTTTACTATTTTTATAAGTGGAGTTGCTATGTTCTGTAGCCTTGAAAACAGCAAGAAGTTCTGCATGGAAGATGCTGAATTTATTTGGGATGGAGTAAGACAGATTGATCATTTTTTGTGGATCATAGACGGCTATTGAGCATGTATTGATGGTTTTGGAGGCGTCAGTATAAATTTTAATATGGCTGTGGTATCTGTCATTTATTTCACTGAGGGTGTGGAGTTTTAGTAAATATGGAGGTAATGAGGTAATGACTCTCTGTTAACTTATCTTGAATAGTACTCAATCATATTCCTAAAGAAAGTCTACAAAAAATGAATAATCCTCCAATTTTTATCTCAAAATACATAGATGACCTTTTAGTAATTACTAATGAAAATATTTTAGAAAAATTCAATAAAGTCCTTGGTGAACAAACCAAAAATATAAATTTTACCCAAGAATTAGAAAAGATAATTCAATGTTATCGAATATGTTATGTTCTAAATTGTAAAAGTAACGAAAATATTTGTACAATGCACAGCATGTGATAAAATTGGAATATATGTATGCTTTCTTGAATGTCGTTAGCTAATATTGTTAATTACTTTCGATACATTAGTTTAAACCTGATTTTGCGAAGTGCGAATGATCTTCGATGAACAGCAACACACATCTTCATCATCACACGTGGAAGAAAAATCTAACGGTTGTACAAGGTTTTTCACAACTGCTAAGCTATGCTAGGTTTTAATTTTAAGGAGGATTACTTCATCAATAAAGAGTTCTTGCTTCATTGCCGTTTCAAGTTCTTTCATAGATTTTTTTCTATGTAAATTTTATTCCCTAAGCGATTTTTTCTCGAAAAAATCTAATCGTACGCGAAATTTTTTGGATTTAAAAAAAAAGGAATGATAAATTCGTGTAACATGATTAGGGTTCATATTACAGATTTGTTTTTGTTTCTTTTAATAAGAATGAGTTCTTGCCCAATTTATGTATTCGTAATAAACTTTAGATTCGAAATGTGCCATTGGAAAAACTTATTATAATTTTATTTTGATTCCTAAAGGTATTCATGTATGGTCGGGGTAAGAGTGCGCACTGTGTAAGAGTGTGTAACTGCGGGAATTTATATTTTTCACTTGGGCTAGTTTGTACCGCTGGGTGTCAGCCGATGCGAGGAAGTCCCCACGTCGTTACCACCTTATTTTGTGTTCATGGAAAAGAGTAATCATTCTAAATCGCGGTTCACTAAAATCAAGAAAATGCATTCAAAAATATACATTCCAGGATACTTGTATGTTATCGTATCACCACTTTAGAATTAAAAATAATTGATT
Organism: Arma custos; assembly: GCA_037127475.1. NCBI lineage: Eukaryota > Metazoa > Arthropoda > Insecta > Hemiptera > Pentatomidae > Arma > Arma custos. Next base: position 10,893,920 of record CM073763.1, read on the forward strand.
GAATTTCTTGATTATAAAACACGTGTGAAGTAAATATATGTAAATTGGTAATTGTATGGTTTTTACCCGAGAGTTTTATAAGAAAAGGCTTCAATGTAATGGTGGAGACAACCTACATACAGGTTGTATATAAGATGAAATTTGCGTTGTTTTTTGGAAAAGACTTTTGCTACAGCTTATTTTAGAGGATTCTTATGATGGTTTATTTTTTTTTAATACTTGCTTTGTAATTAATAAAAAGGTTATGGGATTTTAGAGATGCTTTGAGTTTGGTAAGTTTTTACCTGAACACAACCGAATTATTATAGGTTTTATTATTTAGTGGATTGAGGTAAATAATAATGAAATGGTCGGATTCATTTCTTTATTTTAAGGTTGTTTAATTTTTTCATGGATAGGAGTATTCATTCTAAATCGCGGTTCACTAAAATCAAGACAATGCATTCAAAAATATACATTCCAGGATACTTGTATTTTATGGCATCACCACTTTAGAATTAAAAATAATTTTTTTTTTTTTTTTGAAGAGAAGAAAACACTTTATTGAAGCATTACAATCTGCCTCTTTAATTAAAAATAATTGATTGAATTTCTTGATTGTAAAACACGTGTGAAGTAAATATATTGTTACGGGCTACTGGGTATTAAAATGAATTAAACAATTCCTTAATTAAAGATACTAATATTTATTAACAAAAGTAATAAAAAGGATACAATTAAACTATTAACAATTACTAACAAAGAAACTAAACAAAGAAATTACTAACAAATAAATTATTAAACTAATATAAATTTATAATAACAATGTTCTAAATATTTATTATCTAGGCCTAACTCCTATTTAATTATTACAATAATATAAGATGTTACTAATTCTAGATAGCTTAACTAGTTACAATAGTTTCTATGAATATATTACACTACAATTTATAACTAATAATTAACACTTACAGTTCACTAGTCCACCGACCGTAAGATTCTTCAAGTATCACAAACTGACACACAGTAACAAACAGAAACAGTTTATTACACTCGCGAGACTGTTACAGTTCACTAATACACTTATTACACTGGCCGGTTCAACACTGACTAGTTTATCACACTGACACTCACTTATCACAGATCTTCACTGGTCTACTCTCAGGCTAAGACTGACTGACTCGAGGTGACGGAAGTCTTTTTATAGGCAAAGCCGAACATTCTAGAACTCGAAGGGGCCAGATAATTCTGGAATATTCTTAATCCTTTGCCGACAAAAGAAGACGATCTAGAACCGTCCTAATCCTATTTAAACGTCTCCCGCTGACGGAGTTAAGCCGCTAATCCCCCGCTTCCGCCTTCCTGCCGGCGCCCGTAACAATATGTAAATTGGTAATTGTATGGTTTTTACCCGAGAGTTATATTAGAAAAGGCTTCAATGTAATGGTGGAGACAACCTGTTTGTAGAAATGGACGAGAGTCTATTTCCAAAAGAAAATATAATGTAGGACGAATCCTTCCACAGCAATCGGTGTTCGGAGGGATCTGCAGTGAGACAAATGAATGTTTCCTAGAATCGGTGCGGGATAGAACGGAAGCAAAACTATTAGCAGTAATATTAAGAAGGATTCAGGATGGGTAGTATTGTAATGCCCGAGAGCTGGTAAGGATACATGAATCAGTACAATGTTGGACTATGCACATAAAACTGTGAACCACAGTTACAATTTTGCTGACCCATGAACATTGGCAAATATTCAGAAGGTTGAACAATTATGGGGATCTGCCAAGTGGGCTAACAAACAAAGACGAGGAACAAACTGCACTTTTTATTTGTGGTGATCACATAAATTATTATTAAAGAATTATTATGAACTTATAACTTATAAGAATTATTATAGAATTAAGCATTAGCAATTGTAACATTGACCTACTATGTTTTTAATGTTGGATCTGCGATTGTTGATCAAATAACAAAATTTCATTGATCGGACGAAGTCAAAGGAGAAGAGAGAGGGTAAATTGGCACATAACAGTGCCCTATCTTGCTGAGTTTATATAGTGTACACGAAATTAAAATTAGTTTAATAAAAACGTATATTTATTATTTATTTCCATTATATTTAAATTAAACCAATTATATTAAATTCCATAACACCAAGAACCTATTCCAGTCTATTATTATAGTATTCTGGTACATATTTTGGTTGTTTGTTTTTGACAAGACTGTGTGAACATCTCTAACTTCTAAGCCTGGTTTTAATAAGTATTTATATATTATTAAAAAAAAAATAATAATAATTCTGCATGAATAAGATGCGGACTTGGCCGTATAGTAGTGGACCACCTCCAGCTCACGTTCGACTTACTCAAAGTGCAGGAATGCACAGGCATGTGACCATAATCGGGAAACAAATAAAAATTTTCAATTGAGACATATCAGAAACTACTAAGAGTACTCTGTAAAATGACAGAGAATATATCGAAAAATTACCAACACTTAATAAACAGAAACTGGATTCGATAAATAAAGATTTACATCCAGAAGATGATGACTGAGTCCTGGTTGATGGAGAATGGATATTGTATGTACAAATGCTGAAAACAATATCTTACACCAGAACGAGGACATCGTCAGGTTTATCAAGCACCAGGGAATTAGTTGCCTAGAGCTGTACAACCTACGAATGATCTCAAATGCCAAAAGAGTAGATCCAGGATGGGATTAATGCCAAAAGAAGGAAAGAACGACCTCGTAACGATGGCTCAATGATGTACAAGACGATCTAATAAAGATGAACACAAGAGGCAGGAGAACAAAAGCTTTGAATCCACAGGACCGGAGGAGGATTGCATAGGAGACCAAGGTCCATCCTCGACTGTAGAGCTGTGCAAAAAAAAATGTATAAAATAAAGACCTGATGGAGTACAAATAATTGATCGACAATACTCCTTAGTGTTTTAAATATTAAAGGTGATGTCCGATAGGAGAAAGTCAAATGGCATATATTTATGATGAATACAATCCATCACGTGAAACTTTGTCATTCCTTGTGACTACGGATGATGATAATTTTAATAATAATTCTTTCACCTAACTGCATTATGTTTTTTGAGAATTGCCCATCAGTAAAACAGATTTTGCATAACATTAAAACAATAATATTCAAGGGGTTCATAAAGTTGCGTTGTTTAATTTTTATATTAAATTATATATTATTTTGGCGGCTTTAAAAAGGCTTTCGATAAAATTTAGCTCAACGAACTTAAGGGTTCCCCAGGTCTGCGTTCTATCACGACTGTTCAACCTGTTGTGACTAGTTAAACGCTAGAAATATGTAAAGAAATAGGTTAATGGTCACTGAGCAGGGAATTAGTTGGCTAGGGCATCTACAACCTATGAATGATCATCAAATGCCAAAAAAGATGATCCATGTAGGATTCATGCCAAAAGAAGGAAAGGACGACCTCTGGAAGACTGACGAATGCTGGAAGAGGCTCTGACCTCAGAATGATTGGGTCTAAATATATTTTTCTTTATCCTTCATATATAGATAACTACTTTATGTTTGATCCAAACGGAAAATACTTTGGAGAGAATAAATTGGCAGATATTTGTGATGAATACACTCCATCACGTGAAACTTTGCCATTCCTTGTGATTACGGATGATGATAATTTTTATAATGTTTCTTTTACGTAACTGCATTTTTTTTTTTAGAATTGCCTACCAGTAAAACAGATTTTGCATAACATTAAAACAATAATATTCAAGGGGTTCATAAAGTTGCATTGTTTAATTTTTATATTAAATTATATGAAATAATAACAATGCACTTGTGAAGAAAAATGATTTTTTTTAAGGCCGACCTGCTTGAAAAACTTTTCATCTTCTACAAGGTGCCAAGATTCACAGAATTCAGAAGATGATAGAGAATTTGAGAGGATTTATACACAGTCACAGTTCTCTAGCAGATGGTTTGAGAATACGACAAAAGTGTGAAAAAAAATCAAATTCCTTTTAGCGGTATCTACAACCTATGAATGATCATCAAATGCCAAAAAAGATGATCCATGTAGGATTCATGCCAAAAGAAGGAAAGGACGACCTCTGGAAGACTGACGAATGCTGGAAGAGGCGCTGACCTCAGAATGATTGGGTCTAAATATATTTTTCTTTATCCTTCATATATAGGTAACTACTTTATGTTTGATCCAAACGGAAAATACATCAAAGAATTCAGAAGATGATAGGGAATTTGAGAGGATTTATACACAGTCACATTTCTCTAGCAGATGATTTGAGAATACGACAAAAGTGTGAAAAAAAATTAAATTCCTTTTAGCGGCATCTACAACCTTTGAATGATCATCAAATGCCAAAAAAGATGATCCATGTAGGATTCATGCCAAAAGAAGGAAAGGACGACCTCTGGAAGACTGACGAATGCTGGAAGAGGCGCTGACCTCAGAATGATTGGGTCTAAATATATTTTTCTTTATCTTTCATATATAGGTAACTACTTTATGTTTGAACCAAACGGAAAATACATCAAAGAATTCAGAAGATGATAGGGAATTTGAGAGGATTTATACACAGTCACAGTTCTCTAGCAGATGATTTGAGAATACGACAAAAGTGTGAAAAAAATCAAATTCCTTTTAGCGACTTCTACAACCTATGAATGATCATCAAATGCCAAAAAAGATGATCCATGTAGGATTCATGCCAAAAGAAGGAAAGGACGACCTCTGGAAGACTGACGAATGCTGGAAGAGGCTCTGACCTCAGAATAATTGGGTCTAAATATATTTTTCTTTATCCTTCATATATAGATAACTACTTTATGTTTGATCCAAACGGAAAATACATCACAGAATTCAGAAGATAATAGGGAATTTGAGAGGATTTATACACAGTCACAGTTCTCTAGCAGATGATTTGAGAATACGACAAAAGTGTGAAAAAAAATCAAATTCCTTTTAGCGACTTCTACAACCTATGAATGATCATCAAATGCCAAAAAAGATGATCCATGTAGGATTCATGCCAAAAGAAGGAAAGGACGACCTCTGGAAGACTGACGAATGCTGGAAGAGGTTCTGACCTCAGAATGATTGGGTCTAAATATATTTTTCTTTATCTTTCATATATAGGTAACTACTTTATGTTTGATCCAAACGGAAAATACATCACAGAATTCAGAAGATGATAGGGAATTTGAGAGGATTTATACACAGTCACATTTCTCTAGCAGATGATTTGAGAATACGACAAAAGTGTGAAAAAAAATTAAATTCCTTTTAGCGGCATCTACAACCTTTGAATGATCATCAAATGCCAAAAAAGATGATCCATGTAGGATTCATGCCAAAAGAAGGAAAGGACGACCTCTGGAAGACTGACGAATGCTGGAAGAGGCTCTGACCTCAGAATAATTGGGTCTAAATATATTTTTCTTTATCCTTCATATATAGATAACTACTTTATGTTTGATCCAAACGGAAAATACATCACAGAATTCAGAAGATAATAGGGAATTTGAGAGGATTTATACACAGTCACAGTTCTCTAGCAGATGATTTGAGAATACGACAAAAGTGTGAAAAAAAATCAAATTCCTTTTAGCGACTTCTACAACCTATGAATGATCATCAAATGCCAAAAAAGATGATCCATGTAGGATTCATGCCAAAAGAAGGAAAGGACGACCTCTGGAAGACTGACGAATGCTGGAAGAGGTTCTGACCTCAGAATGATTGGGTCTAAATATATTTTTCTTTATCTTTCATATATAGGTAACTACTTTATGTTTGATCCAAACGGAAAATACATCACAGAATTCAGAAGATGATAGGGAATTTGAGAGGATTTATACACAGTCACATTTCTCTAGCAGATGATTTGAGAATACGACAAAAGTGTGAAAAAAAATTAAATTCCTTTTAGCGGCATCTACAACCTATGAATGATCATCAAATGCCAAAAAAGATGATCCATGTAGGATTCATGCCAAAAGAAGGAAAGGACGACCTCTGGAAGACTGACGAATGCTGGAAGAGGTTCTGACCTCAGAATGATTAGGTCTAAATATATTTTTTTTTATCCTTCATATATAGATAACTACTTTATGTTTGATCCAAACGGAAAATACATCACAGAATTCAGAAGATAATAGGGAATTTGAGAGGATTTATACACAGTCACAGTTCTCTAGCAGATGATTAGAGAATACGACCAAGGTGTGAAAAAAATCAAATTCCTTTTGGCGACTTTAAAAAGGCTTTCGATAAAATTTAGCTCAACGAACTTAAGGGTTCCCCAGGTCTGCGTTCTATCACGACGGTTCAACCTGTTGTGACTAGTTATAACGCTAGAAATATGTAAATAAATAGGTTAATGGTCACTGAGCAGGTATTTAGTTGGCCAGGGCATCTACAACCTATGAATGATCATCAAATGCCAAAAAAGATGATCCATGATGTATTTCGTAAGCAATTATTACTAAAAACAAACGATATTAACTTTTATTGTACTAAATATATAAAGTTGAATATATAATCGTACTAATAAAATCTTATACGGTATATGTTGCTTTATTTTATTCCAAGATATGAGAAGTTTTGCGCCACCCACCGGGCAAGAGTTCGCATTTGTACTTTTTTCGTATATTTATTTTTCTGAGAACGTCCTACCTAAGATAATAACGCAAATAAAACATCATTTCGTTATCAAATACCAGAAGAATATTTTCCATTAGTTTATGGTCAATTAACTATCTTTTAACCTATTTGGGAGGGGTTTAAAAACTAAGTGCGTCCACGCCCCAACCTAAATATCATATTATTAAAAATATTATTTCTATACTGGCCTCCGAAATCTTTATCAAATTTAAATCTTATTTTTTGTTTTAATTTTAACATTTAAGGTCAAAAACCAGAACGAAACCTAACACATTTGTTTCGAGATAGTTATAATTAAAAAACACTAAATATAAGATGAAATTTGCGTTGTTTTTTGGAAAAGACTTTTTGCTACAGCTTTTAGAGGATTCTTATGATGGTTTATTTTTTTTAAATATTTGCTTTGTAATTAATAAAAAGGTTATGGGATTTTAGAGCATGCTTTGAGTTTGGTGATTTTTTACCTGAATATAATAGGTTTTATTATTTAGTGGCTTGAGGTAAATAATAATGAAATGGTCGGATTCATTTTTTTATTTTAAGGTTGTTTAATTTTTTCATGGAAAGGAGTATTCATTCTGAATCGCGGTTCACTAAAATCAAGAAAATGCATTCAAAAATATACATTCCAGGATACTTGTATGTTATGGCATCACCACTTTAGAATTAAAAAATTTTTTTTTTTTTTTTGAAGAGAAGAAAACACTTTATTGAAGCATTACAATCTGCCTCTTTAATTAAAAATAATTGATTGAATTTCTTGATTATAAAACACGTGTGAAGTAAATATATGTAAATTGGTAATTGTATGGTTTTTATCCGAGAGTTTTATTAGAAAAGGCTTCAATGTAATGGTGGAGACAACCTGTATGTAGAAATGGACGAGAGTCTATTTCCAAAAGAAAATATAATGTAGGACGAATCCTTCCACTGAAATGGGTGTTCGGAGGGATCTGCAGTGAGACAAATGAATGTTTCCTAGAATCGGTGCGGGGTAGAACGGAAGCAAAACTATTAGCAGTAATATTAAGAAGGATTCAGGATGGGCAGTATTGTAATGCCCGAGAGCTGGGAAGGATACATGAATCAGTTGGGCTATTCACATAAAACTGTGAACCACAGTTACAATTTTGCTGACTCATGAACATTGGCAAATATGCAGAACGTTGAACAATTATGGGGATCTGCCAAGTGGGGTGACAAACAAAGACGAGGAACAAACCGCACTTTTTATACTTCCTATCTTGCTGAGTTTATGTGGTGTACACAACTCAAGGGTAAAGAACCTTTCGCCCAAATTTTAGTAGATTTTAGAGATTTTTGGAGTGATGTAAAAAATTAAAATTAGTTTAATAAAAACGTATATTTATTATTTATTTCCATTATATTTAAATTAAACCAATTAAATGATAGCATAACAAACAAGAACCTATTCCAGTCTATTATTATAGTATTCTGGTACATATTCTGGTTGCTTGTTTTTGACAAGACTCTGTGATCTCTAACTTCTCAGCCTGGTTTTAATAAGTATTTATATATAATTAAAAAAAAAAATAATAATAATTCTGCATGAATAAGATACGGACTTGGCCGTATAGTAGTGGACCACCTCCAGCTCACGTTCGACTTACTCAAAGTGCAGGAAAGCACAGGCATGTGTCCATAATCGGGAAACAAATAAAAATTTTCAATTGAGACATATCAGAAACTACTAAGAGTACTCTGTAAAATGATACAACAGAGAATATATCGAAAAATTACCAACACTTAATAAACAGAAACTGGATTCGATAAATAAAGATTTACATCCAGAAGATGATGACTTTTCAATAAAAATGTCTTGAGAATTAAAAAATCTCAGTATAATTTCATTTTGACTTCAACAGATGTTTATAAATTCATGTTGAAATATAGATTAAAATAACGTTAATTAGAGGAGATTTGTAAAGACGTCGGACTACAGATTAACAAAAACAAAACTAAATATCTTGGAGTCATCCCAGCAAGCAGAAAAAAGACTGACCTGAACATTGAGGAATATTGTTTCGAGTTAAGAGCTTTACCTATCTCGGAGCAGAAACCAATTTGTGACAACAAGATCGAAGATGAACTAAGGAGGTACATCATGGCTGGAAATGAAGCCTATTTGGGAGATGAATTGAACTCTCCAGGGGCACAAATGTGAAATTATATAAAAGCTTGATTAGGCCAGTGGTCACCTACGCATCAAAAACAAGGACCTTCAAGACCACTGAAAAGCAGGCTCTGCGAGTGTTTGAGCGTCAAATAGCTCGAAGAATTTAAGGAGGAGTCCTGGTTTGATGGAGAATGGATATTGTATGTACAAATGCTGAAAACAATATCTTACACCAGAACGAGGACATCGTCAGGTTTATCAAGCCCCAGGGAATTAGTTGCCTAGAGCTGTACAACCTACGAATGATCTCAAATGCCAAAAGAGTAGATCCAGGATGGGATTAATGCCAAAAGAAGAAAAGAACGACCTCGTAACGATGGCTCAATGATGTACAAGACGATCTAATAAAGATGAACACAAGAGGCAGGAGAACAAAAGCTTTGAATCCACAGGACCGGAGGAGGATTGCATAGGAGACCAAGGTCCATCCTCGACTGTAGAGCTGTGCAAAAAAAAAATGTATAAAATAAATACCTGATGGAGTACAAATAATTGATCGACAATACTCCTTCGTGTTTTAAATATTAGAGGTGATGTCCGATAGGAGAAAGTCAAATGGCATATATTTATGATGCATACACTCCATCACGTGAAACTTTGTCATTCCTTGTGACTACGGATGATGATAATTTTAATAATAATTCTTTCACGTAACTGCATTATGTTTTTTTAGAATTGCCCATCAGTAAAACAGATTTTGCATAACATTAAAACAACAATATTCAAGGGGTTCATAAAGTTGCATTGTTTAATTTTTATATTAAATTATATGAAATAATAACAATGCTCTTGCGAAGAAAAATGATTTTTTTTAAGGCCGACCTGCTTGAAAAACTTTTCATCTTCTACAAGGTGCCAAGATTCACAGAATTCAGAAGATGATAGGGAATTTGAGAGGATTTATACACAGTCACAGTTCTCTAGCAGATGATTAGAGAATACGACAAAAAATCAAATTCCTTTTAGCGACTTTAAAAAGGCTTTCGATAAAATTTAGATCAATGAACTTAAGGGTTCCCCAGGTCTGTGTTCCATCACGACAGTTCAACCTGTTGTGACTAGTTATAACGCTAGAAATATGTAAATAAATAGGTTAATGGTCACTGAGCAGGTAGCATAAGTATCCCTTAAGATCGGTGGTACCTGGAGATAAAGGATACCTTAAGAGACAGGGCAGCAGACACTCAAGATGTAGGCAGTCATATATAACGAAAAAGCTCCCTTTTATTTTTTATGAGATAAATTTTAACTTGTAGCTATTATCATCACATAAATTGATTGTTATTCAATTACATAAAGAAGGATATTTTTTTAATAACCAACTCTTGGACAGTCAACCACGTCTACCTTTGGAGAAGAGAGAGGAATGTATCGTATTCATTAATGATAGAGAATTACTATATCTCAAGTGTAACAAACTCAGGGTGGCATCTACTTTATTATTTAAATATTATCCAGATCAAAAGATCTTAATTTTCCCTGAGATCATTGTTTGGGCAGCGCTGTTCATTAGAAGAATATTAATCGACAACCTATATATCGATAATTTAATGACTGAGAATGCAGTACATCGTCAAACCCTAATTAAGAGATTCGACTTAGATTGTGAAGAAGGACTGACTTTTTATTGAATGAAGTACCATCAGTGTACAGTGTACAGTACAGTCCTATTGAATGATGTAGTGGAAAATATTTCGAGATCGATTATTAATTACAATTGATGCAATAACAATATATATGTAATCTTTGTTTAATTAAAATGTATAAACGACTATGAATGTTGCAGTCCGGCAAGATGGACGAAGTTGTGAGCGAATTGATGATTTAATGAATATAACTGATTACACTCCTACAGATCAGATGTAATCAACCAAGATTTGAAGCAGATAGAACGAGTTATATAAAAATATATCGGATTTAAAACAAAGATAATCTGGAGGAAGCAGGGTGCCTGAAACCGGAATGGTGGAGAAATTAAAGAAACGAAAACCAGCGAATTGTAAGAAATTGAGGTATATGTTCCGTAGGTTGTCGCATCGAGTTAAGTTATAATAAGTTCTATTTGTTTAATCGTTTCATTTTTAACATTTTCTAAAAAATACAAGTTATCATGAGCTTTAGTATGGAAAAGAAAATGTAATTATGGGTAATGTATATATTTAGGTAATCATTTCATCAAGAAATAAAAGTTTCAACTAACATTAGATGATATATGTTTGTAGAAACGTTCATTTTTAGATTAAATGATTACCGAAGTATATACATTTCCCATAATTACATTCTCTTTTCCACACTGTTGCTCATGCTTATTTCTGGAAATATTAATATATGTTATAGATAGTTATAGAACCTATATGGACGGTGGCGGGAGGAGAAAATGTAACTTGTTGGAAAACTCAATATTAAAATTTACCCAGGTCTGCCAGTTTGTTTGTATACGGCTAACAATCTCGCATCCAAGACAAATACATATAATTTGTCAAATTATATGTCAAACAGAACTCAAATTTTCTTCTGAAACTGTAATAGACTGGACAAATTAAAGCAAGGATAATATGTTTAGATTTTCCTTATGCTGAGAGATGATTATACGATCGGAGGTGTAGGTGTTGAAATTGAGATAGACAGGCAAAAATTGGCAGTCGAAAGTTCAATAGAGGCAGAATGATTCAAGGCACTTGAATATTTGGAGCCTTTGAAAAAATAAATGGGTGATGTTTTATCGAGCCTGTCCAATATCTTTCAGCCGATACATTAACAGGCATCATATTATATCGCATTGTGCCAGGAGTTACAATCATTACTGTAGAGGGGTATAATCGTCTGCCAAACTGCCGCAGTATCACCACTTCACTGTGAAAATTTTTTCGATCCAGTGACGGGAGCACACAAAATATTGAAAGAACATGGAGGAATCTTTTTTAACCTCTTGGTGTACAAATAAAACAGGATTCTAAGCAGTTATTTGCCAGGGCTCGATGAGATGACATAAATATTTGAATAATTTAATAATGCAGCATACGACACTTATAGGAGACGCCAAAGTTTACAATGACACATGAAGTGGATGAATGAATGTCTTCGAGACGCCATTGTATGCGCAGTGATTGATAAAAGATCTACCTAATGCAAAAAAGAATTTTCTGATATTTACACTTTCATACAAGGCTAATTTTTAATATAATAGTTATTAGACACAATATATAATACTAAAAATACCTAAACAATGTATTGTTTTAATAATAATAATGTCAGTGGTTTGTAAAAGCTCTATATCAACCAATGTATCAATATACTTTTAGAAACCTTAACTTTAACTAAAATTATGATGGCAATAATTCTACTCAATATGGGATGAATTCAGTATTGCTATAATTACAAAACTTGTAGCTCTACCTTGAGCAGCAAAAGAAACAAGATTTCCTCCCATTTCTTTGAATCTTGAAGAATTCTGAAGAGGAGGTAAGGGCCTCAGCACATTCTACCAGAGCTTCTTCCACTTTTTCCTCTTCCCTTCGATGAGCTTAAACAGCAGCACTACTACTACTGGTTCCTCTGGCACTGCCATTTTTGCCTCCCAAGAGCTCCATACCAATATCTATATTGAATAAAAAAAAAAATTAAATGTTATTGCCGTAATAAAATAGACTAAATTAATAATAATAATATTGCTCTTGACATACGGTTAAATAACCTGAAGCTGCAAGGAGACCTTTCTATCATTGAAAATTCATTTCGGGAAGGATTTGCAGTTTTTCAAACCAGTAAAAGGAAGTTTCAACTTCCTTTCTTGTTATCCTTCCATATATTCCTGTAGCTCACTTATGATCCTGGGCATCCAGTTACCAGTTTCTGGTAACTTATATGGAAGTTTCCATATTCTGAAATAATTCTTTAAATATGAATAAAGTTTTGTGGTCATCTGTATGATCCTAAATGATCATCTTCAAGTGTGGTCTTCTCATATTTAGATAAATTACCTTTATCGTGGATTGTATATTTTTTTCAGAATAGTTAAAAGTTACTTTTGAAAGCAATATTCTGTTCTTCATAACTCCTTAATGGCTTACTCCTGCCATCGAAATACAGAGCTATTAAGGCATTTGCGATTCCACTTGTTCTGAAGTGTACTGAAGTCATTCATGTATTTTGCATTTAAATCGACCAGTACTTTGAAATCATTCTCAAGGCATTCATATCCTTGCTCATTTTTTGGCAAGTTACCATGATAATAATTTCATCACTGAATGAAAATTTATGTATGACCACTACTAACTACACCCCTTCCATCTGCAAAGGTACGTAAGGATCATTATATCTGAAAAAGAGAAGAAATAAATGGGTAAGAAGGTGAAACAAAAACATAATGAAATTACATTTTTTACATTATGTACGTTACAACATATATTTTGATCCATTGTTAACTAATAATTAATTTATATTAAATTCTTCTTCTATTGGTATGATAGGCACCTGCAGCTGTCCTTGTCCTGCTGAACAAGTCTTTATTAAATTATTGATGTAAATGTATTTTCATTCTTTTGTATTTTTCTCTCATAATGAGATTGACATTTCAGGGATGAGTCCCCCGTCATCAGAAACATTCCTCTAACAGATATAAATCCTTTTTTTTTTTTTTTTAAGTATTTATTGAAATTTAGAACTGTATACAGAATACATCATGTAAATATAATGAAAGATAAATCATGTCCAGAGAGAAAGGCAAGTAGAGAAACTACCCAGTGGTAGTACTCAAATAAAAAGTTCAGCTTAGAAGGTCACGTGGTCATCTTATTTTCAGACTCTTTGGAGGATTATTAGGAAATGGAGAGATTGCGAGGTTTGAAACTAGTGGGTTTGAGTGGAAATGAAGTTAGTCATGAAAAGATTGATATTGGATTCGGGCCATATCAGCAATAAATGGGACATTAAGGTCATTATGGATTACTTTGTTCGTAGCAAAGTAAGGAGCATTGAGGATTTTACGAAGGATTTTGGATTGTAAGGATTGAATACGAGAGGAATTCAAAGGCTTAGTAGAGCCCCAAACCTCTATTCCATCAGTTCAGATGGGTCTAATGATTGTCATGTATATGAGTCATTTGTAATTAATTGGGAGATCAGTACGTTTGTCTAGTAAATGTGTTGAAGACCTGTTCTACAGGAATCAGTGGGATGTTAAACGCTACAGGAGGGCGAGAAGTCGTTGGTTTATGGCGGAGGAGATATAAATCCACACATTTTTTTTCTGAAGGGGTGATTTAATAAGAAGGCCAACTATCACACTTTATCAGAAACACCTACAGTAATTAAATATGTTTTAATACTTAATTTATCAGCGGCTCCTCTCATGGACTTTGTTGACACCTAAAAAGCTGAATGAGGAAACAAGGTATAGTAAAGGACACATATGGAAAAATAGGTAAAGAAATAAACCTAAAACATCCTCATATCAAAAATGAAATTGTACTATATTAAAACAAAAATAAAATAAAATTCCGCCCAACATCTAAAAGAATAACACAGCATTGCACTAATAAAATAATAATTACAAATTAAAACAAGATTGACCATCAATAATAATAATAACTAATAAAAATAATAACTATATTTTTTTTAAAATTCACCGTAAAAAATGATAATTAATATTTAAAACAAGATTCATCTTTCCATCTGTTTTATTATCAAAACATTACAAGCAGCAAGAAAAAGAGAGAAGAAGAAAAAAAAAGATTTACTTAATCATGATTGTTTAGCTCTATAATCTACTAAAATACCACCTGGCTGCACCCCAAAGCTAGTCGGACTGCAGAAAAATAAAGGTTCCTACCTGGACAGTTCATCTTCCATCCGGTCAGATCACGACCCTGCAACTCTGACTTATTGGGAGGAAAAAACACTCTTAAAAAGTGCTCATTCCTGCTAGCATTAACATTTTCAAATTTCCCCTGCAATGTGCTATTCCTCGCGGCCAGATTTGCCTAATTTCTTTTGCTTCCATGGGAAGAATATAAAATTCTTTAACTGATTTCCAGTACAAGAGTCGGCTTCTTTAATAGTACTGGGCATGGGAAATGATTTGTTAGCATGTCCCGAACACAGATGAAGGCCTTAATAAAATTAATAATATTAATATAACTAATTTCCTTCTCTAAATTGCAAGTTTCATTTATTTTTATGTTTAGTTTATCACACTTAGTTATTTTATTTAATTGGTTGATTTGATTTTTTACCAATAGCTATTTTTTTACAAGAGTTATGTTATATGCCTTAATTTGAGCCAAAAATAATCATTAACTGTATCAGTCCCTACTTTATAAAAATTAATTTTATATAGTTATTATACTTGAAACTTACTACAAAATATGATTAATCACTCAATCATATTCCAATTGCTAATAGTTGTAAATTATTCAATATAGAAAAAAGTTAATAGAATAAGACATAATTTTTATACAAATTTCGCCCTCACTTTCTTTTTTTACTGTTAATTCACAGTCTCTTTCTCAGTAAGTCCCGAGTAACTAACTCACCCTAACTCATTAATATCTTCAGATTCAAGTAACATAACTATTTCACCTATACGGGCCTTTTGTGGAAAAGAAATGCCAGTTATATTTTATAACAGATTCATGTTATGGAAGTAGTTATAACAATATAGCTCTATCCAAAGAGTTAATTATATTCTAATTAAATCATATGTTGACTGAGATGTTGTTTTGATTCTGACTTTGAACTGGGACATGATGACTATATTCCAACTAAGTGAACTGAGTCATAAGAAATTCATAAGAAATGATGACGATGCTCTTAAGTATTTACAGAACCAAAATATCATTTCTAGTACTAAGGTAAGAGCTAAGGACATCATATGAAGGGATGACTCTATGACAAAAACCCTTCCAAAGGATCCATAGATTAAATAAAAGTCTGACAGCAGCGGGATTATAACCCAGGACCTTGAGTAAAGCAACTAAGCGCTCTACCACTGAGCCACTCCGCTCCTTAATACTTAGGCATGAGTTATCAAAATAAACAATAATCTGTAATTTAAACTATGTAAAATTTATATAGATGTAAATTATGCTCTTACCATTAGATTATCTTTTATTAGGAAGTGTTGGGACATATTTTAGAATCAATTATTTGGGAGCTTTTGTAAATCACATGTTTCGAAATTTTCTAGTAGATGAGGAAAATTTGGAGCAAAAATATGTTGGGGAAAAATGCTATAGTCAATTAAAATGTTATCTAATGATGGGGCCTCAAAATGTCATGTGACTAAAATTCCATAAGAAGCTATAAGTTCAATAATAACTGATAAAAAAAAAAACTTTTTTTTAAGATTAAAATATTTTCAATTATTATTGAAGTGAATATTTTTTAATTTAAATAAAATTAATTGGCCTTGGGTGGACAAACCATTGTGCTTAGTGGTATGAATATTGAAAATCTAAATTTGGTGAATTTCGATAAAACTGACTATGTTTATTAATAGTCGATCAAAGATTACCTTATGCTTTTAATTCGCATTTCAATAATTTTTAATATCTCAACATAAATTAAAATTATATATATATATATATATATATATATATATATATATAATTTTAATTTATATTATATATATATATATATATATATATATATATATATATATATATATATATATTATATATATATATATATATATATATATATATATATATATTTGCTGTGATGTAATATTTCAAATATATGTTTGCCATTCTCATACTTTATCTACATTTAATTTCATGTTTCAAATGTAACCAAATAATTTTAAAAAAAATATTAATATAACTATTTCACCAAAATAAATGTCTCTAAATTACTTTTTTCTTGGCAAATTGCAATAAAAAGTGAGTAATTTTAGAAATTTCTTTTTCAGTAGAGATGAAAATATAAAATTTACCTCTGATATACGTGAAGTCTCCGTACTTCCAGTGGCCAGTGTAACAGAAATGGTTATAGGTCATTATATAATCTTATCTTTATAGCATTACCTTATCTATACTGTATTTAATTCCATCTATTGTTATTATTTTAATTCTTTGTGATGCATCATCAAAAGTCCAATAGTATATTCTGTTCTTATTAATAGTTTTATTTGGGTTATTTTGTTAATAAATTTTGAATCCTAAGAAAATAAATTAAATAAAACAAGAGTATCTTTCTTAAGGGATTTTATTAGTTTAAACAATTGTTCCAGTCAATAGAACTGATTTAGAAATAAAACTATCTAATTGATCCATTTATTTTTTATCACCTATAACTAACTAATTATTAGAATTCTATAACATAGGCTGCAACTTGAGAATAAATAGATTATTTTTTAATGAAAGAAAAAAATTAGAAGTACATACAATTCTATCTGAAATAAATTTTAAATGTTTATATAATGATATAAATAATGATTAAGTTTTCATTAAATGAGCTGTTATATTTGAAAGTGGTATCAGTCCATTTGTTTTGGAATATCTTAAGGTTTCCATTTGAACTAAATTAAAATTTTAAATGTTTTTATCACTTAGCACTAAGCAAGGAGTGATGTTTTAAGCACATATTAAGCTTTTTTATGAAATATTAATCATTAAAACCACTTAAAAGAATAAATAACTCTTTTGAATCCAAATGAACTTATACCACTTTCAATATAACAATAAATAATAGAAAATTTGAAATTATTAACAATCACTCAAGTTAATGTGTTGTTTGTCACCATAGGCATAACGAGGGTGGGTTATTGGGGATGTAACCCCCCCATTGCTTAGAAGAAATTAAAAAAAAAATTGTAAGTAACAATTTAAAAGATATAAAAATTTGAAGGATTTTACTTTTTCAAAGTTATTATTGTGGGATTACAGAAGTAAGGGTCAATAATGTCAAAAACACAACAAAGAAAGTGCAAATACAGTTATTTTAATGAATAAAAGGTACACTAAAATCACAAACCAAAACGTAATACTGTTTATTTATAATTAATTATATTATTATAGCGGCATCGCTAGGCAGTAATAGCATCTAGCAGCAACAATAAGATCGAAAATGTTGAACAGTTTAGACAATTCTTAGAATCTAGAAGTAAAGTCTGGATCATAGGTGGATCCAGAGGGGGGCATGAGGACACGTGCTCTCCCAAGGTAGTTTTTTTAATACTATACCGTGGAGAATCGATTACAGTACATTCTCATAAGCAAATCATGTGATGATAGTTGTTAAAATAACAGAAATAACATAGTGAAACTATTGTTTAGATATTTTTCATAAATCTTTCTGTAAACACTACAAGTTTATTTCTAAGTTATTGTTGATTTTTTGCCCGTCTGCCTGTTATGCCCCCCCAGAAAAAAATCCTGGATCCGCCCTAGGTCTGGATAGGTCTAGAAAGTTCCCTATGCAATTAACTATAGTAAATTATAGTAACCAATAAATACGGTTACTTGTATTTAAAAGCTATTTTTTGATTGCCCTTCCAAAAATAACATTTATAATGAAAATAACTTTTATAACTTCCAAAATAACATTTATAAAAAATTATAATCTATTTATTTACTTTGAAGCTACATGATTATAGTATAATATAAATTATACCTATATTACGAGGCATCTTTTTTGAAGGGAGTAATATGTTGGAGTGGTTGACTGGTGGGGGTTAACACCCCCCCCCCATGAGTCAACTCTAGTTACGGTAATGCTGCTGATGACTGCATCTAGGTAGGTATATTCTGTCTTTTCTAAGGTTTCTCCTCTGTATTGGATCTCCACATTTTCTTCATTTCGTCCTATGCACATTACCTTGCTCTTACTTGTATTGAGCATCATTCCCTTTCTATCCAGCTTAGCTTCCCCCTCTATGATTGCTTGCTCATCAACTAATCAATTGAAAAGAGAATGTAATTATGGGTAATGAGTAGATTTCGGTAATCATTTCATCTATACTTCGAAATGTTAATTGAAACTTTTATTTCTTGATGAAACGATTATCGAAATCTACTCATTACCCATAATTACATTCTCTTTTCTATACTAAAGCTCTCGATAACTTGAATTTTTGGAAAATATTAAAAGGGAGACGAATAAACAGTTAAACTTACAACTGAACTGGAAGCGACAACCTGCGGAACAGATACCTGAATATGAAGTGAAAATATCTCAATAAGCAGTTATCTATATTTAATTCAATTTGGCCATTGCAACCTTTATTTTATTGAATACCAGTCAATTGTCATTATACATTGTACAGCAAGAGATACCATTTAAATATTACACATCAATATTCAAAGAACAGCCCATAAATAGTTCATAAAGATAAGAGTCATAATATTTGTGAATTTATTTAGAACACTACCTTAAGTTGAATTTTATTTATTCAAAATGAGTACAAATCTATCTCGTGTTCAATATTTTCTTGCATATTTGTTTATATGAAGCACCCAATCTCGTATTTCTTGTCAAGAGTAATATCAATCTTAAACCTTAATACAGCCATCATTTGCTTTCCACAAATTAATTTGTCACTATCGAGAAGATCTGAGAAGAGAATTTCTGTGAATATACCTTAAGATGCTATACCCGCCAATTAAAGGAACGGCTTTTTTCGGATTTTAAGAATTGTAGAAACGAACGTAAGCAAACATAAAAGTATAACCCCCCCCCCCCCCCCAGCCATTCAATGCAACTTACCGTTTCTGGCTGTCTAGACAACAAACTTAAGTGATCGAAATTTATTAAAATTCAATTTAGTAATTTTAGGCAAAGGCGGATGCAGAATTTTTTTCTGGGGGGAGCACAACGGGCAGACGGGCAAAAAATCAACAATAACTTAGAAATAAACTTGTAGTATTTATAGAAAGGTTTCAAAGGTTTATGAAAATATCAAAACAATAGTTTCACTCATGTTCTTTCTGTTATTTTATTTATATATTTTAACAACAGAAATCATGTAATTTGCCTATAAGTATGTACTGTAATGGATTCTGTACAGTACACAAAAAACCGCCTGGGGAGACGTGCCCCCGTGCACCCCCCTAAATCCGCCCTTGATTTTAGGCCAGGTATAAAAAATAGCCACGTTGTTGAAAATGAAATCTATGACTGGGACTGTAGGTTTTAGCGTTAGTTTATGAATATGAATGAGAACAATAAAATCGAGAGTTCTCTGCTTCACCGTAATAGCCGTTTTTGAGTTACAGAGTGCTAATTGTGAGTTTAGCGTAGTTTTAAGTCAAAATAGTAAAATTAACTCACCGATTATGAGCAAACCGCAGCACGAAATTTAATGGTTAAGGGAACACTTGGATGAAAAATGTCATGTTATTTCTAATTTTAGTAAGAATGAACTTTCTGTGCGATTTTCTACTGTTACAAGAAAAAAAAATATAATAGTTATTTATGCTCTCGTCTAGAAAAGTCTTTACTCGTTAGTTGGTATTTGATCTTGACCCCCCCCCCAACTGTCTCAAATTATGCGAAAAAAAAGTCTAAACATTCAACTCAAGCTTTTTAATATTATTAAACAAATGCTTTTGAAAGAAATGTGTTATTTAACAAAGAATAGATCGTTTAGGCTCTTTTAAATACGTGTTAAGAAATAGTAGGAATGACTTGCTCTCTTACTAACTTTGGTCGATTTTTACATGTGCACTTTTGTTTTTACAAGGTTGGTAGTAGTGGCCTTTTCTGGCTCATAACTGGGATTTTTTTTCTCTGAGGTGGACTAGCCGTTTTAAAATTATTAATAATTGCCTGGTAAGTATCTTATTAACATTAATATTCATAAGTATTATTAACATTTAAATATCTCCATTTAGGAAGTATATATGTACCTTAAGGTATTAAATCGGAATGAAATAAAGTGTTTTAAAGCTTAACTCTTAGAACAGAATTACTTAATACAATTTATACTCAGTGCTTGATTTTTCATAATCTTTGGATCATTCATTTTCTCCCAAATAATTTTCACAAGTCTCTAGAACTGCTAAGTTAGTTAAAAGTATAACTAATAACCAATCATTTAACAAATGATTATATGCATATTGCGTTCCTTCGCTGGTATTATTCGTTAAAATCAAACATTAATTTTTAAAACTAAAAACTATCTCTTGATATGGTAAGTTAAAAGGTCTATTAATATTGACCTAGGTAAATTAATAATGCCTCTACATATACTATTTATTGGAACTTGCAATATTGATTTTTTAACTTAAACTTTTGCTTTAAGTTGTCCCTTCGAGTTCAGTTAAAAATTTTAACTGTTTATTCATTTTTTTTATAGTATTATCAAAAAATACAAATTATATTGCTGAAGCTCAATATAAATTATCATGAGTCTTTAGTTTGGAAAAAATAATGTAATTATTGGAAATGTGCAGATTTTGGTAAACACTTCATCAAGAAATAAACGTTTTAACAAACACTTCAAAGTATAGATATATTTTTGTTGAAACATTCATTTCTTGATGAATTGAAACTGAATGCCAAAGTATAGACCAAAGTATACCCACAGTTACTTAATTTTTTCCATACTAAAGCTCACAATAATTTGTAGTTTTGAAGAATATAAAAAAGGAAACAAATAAACCGTTAAAACTTGCTGTAACTCAACTTGAAGCGACAACCTGTGGAATAATTACCAAATAGATGAAATGGTGCTATGGACAGTGATAATTTCTCCTGCAACTCACAATAAATAAGGTGAATCGAGACTTGTATCTCACCATAATTAAATCTACATTTATCAAAGTTGAAAGCTTCAATATGTAATGATACGAATTGAATAACTGAAATGAGAGGAGTGATAAAAAGAGGTTACATGAGATATGGAGCTAGGTTTCATATAGACCAGCTAATACAAAAGTACTTTTTTTCAATATAGCATAAAAAGAAAAAAAAATCAAATCTATATATTTTAGTATTTTAATTTGTTCTTCAATTTAGAGTCTGTTTAAAAACGAAGTACATTACCATTTTTTCCACTAAATTTCATTGAATGTTTATTTGATTTAAATTAAAGTGAATTTAAGTTTTAAATTTGCTGTCTTGTTCAGGCTTTATGCCTCCTTTTTTTTTTTTTCCAACTAAGCAGGATGGAAGTTTTCAATGATTCTGTTCTGTAACAATTTCTGTATTTATTACACCCTTTTCCTTTGTTCTTTTTTTCGCAAAATGTATTTTTCATCAGTTAAACTCAATTTTTTTTATAGCCAGTTTTTATTATTTTACCTTATAGGTAAAATAAAATATTATACAGGTATCACTAAAACTTGTTATATAAGAGTGTTTATAAATTATAATAATGTTGTATTATTTCAGGTGTGAAAATTTTTTTTCATTCAAGCTTGGTGCCTATCTACAGAAAAACATCTCATGCTTTGATGCAAGCGAAATATAATAATGCTCGACAGATATTGTACTTGTAAGTCATAATCTTATATAGTAAAAGTATGGCATGAAACTTATCATTGTCAGGAGAATGTATCTTACATATCATAAAATATCTCTGTGATATAATGTACGGGTCGAATTAATATATAATTAATAAATTAATTAACTTCTTTGGCAGCTTTGTTAAACTAAATGTGGGCTTCTAAGCAATGTGATTTATTTCATTTTGGAGTTCCTATCATACTTAAAGTTTAATACATTAAACATTTTTATTTCATGGACGAAAAACGAGACAAAATATTAAGCGATCCATAATCTTGACCCTGGATTATTTCAATTCAGACTTAATAACAATAAATATAACTTATTAGATTGTATATTATCTGACTCTACATCATCTTATCTAAATTTATTTTTATTGTTTTCTCCAGGAATATTTCTAAACAAGTTAAATTTTCAAATACTACAAAAATTTTGATATGATAGTTGGTGGTAGCAGTCATTGAACAAGTGAATTAAAATTCAATACAAGAATTTTCAGGATGTTCAATCACAAGTCATAAATAAGTCCTTTAGTGAATTTCTATGAAATAATTACTTTTGCCTGGTGAAATAAACTGATCAATTAAATTTAAGGGTATAGAGGATTGAATCAGTGATGTTTCCCATTCATAAATATTTATGTGGTATAACTACATCATTGATTTGCTACATATTTGTTTAAAGCATATCAACCATATATTTGGATTGATTGAGTTTCAATTTTTTCCCCACTATGCGAGAGGCATTAGTTTATTTCAAACAGCCAGAAATAAATAGTTTAAATTTTATTTAATAAAATTAAAATATTTATTTATTATATTGCTTCATCTGTATATTTTTGCTGACAGCTTTAAAATAATTATGAATGTTTCCTGTTGTCTGTTAATTTTAATGTATTATAATAAATAATATTCTCGTTCATATCTAAATCTCTAAATATTGTTTCTCTTTGTTTTATTTATTCTGGGCATTTAAGTATAATATGCTTAAGGGTCTCGTGAGCTTTTAGTTATGCCTACCTTGTGGAGATTCTATTGCAAATTCTATCATTCGTTTGTGCCTATATGTCTTTTCTTATATATATTTGTGAATCATGGTTTTCTGAATATATGAAAGAATATGGATTTAAACAACTGCCATTATTGATTCTGCCAACTTTTTATCTCATCTAATTTAATGATTTTATAATAGATCCAGTCACTTACAGTACTTGTGGCCATATCCCACTTAAACCATTTCTATCTAAAAATATCAGTCTCAAAAATGTCTTACTTCTAAGACCATTAGAATAATAATTGATTTTATGTTTATTTTTACTTTATTTCAATATTTAATTATTACCAAAATCATTACTCTAAGATAGTTTTAAGCTTTTGCTATACAAAGTCCTACTTGACTGCTTGGTCCCTTTAAAACTTAGTTGAGAAACCGTTTTTAACATTGAAAATTAGAAATGAAGTAGTTTTAAAACACTTTACTAAATCGTATGTCTTTTAAATTAACTATTTATTATTTTACGTAGATTTTTTTACATGAAATACATTTTTAAGGGGTGTATATAACTCTAAAGGAATATATAAATTTAATTATTTTCCTATTCCCTCTACTCCGTGAATATTGAACCTGTAATTCCTACCCTAGCCCCTCAGTGAATTTCTGGCTGCCTAACTGCGCACATCGCAGCGATTTATAATTTAACTATTAAAACTAAAGTTAGGCAATATATTCAGATAAAATGAAGTATTCTACTATAAGAGAAGGTAATGAACGAGTTTTTAACATTGAAAATTAGAAATGAAGTAGTTTTAAAACACTTTAATAAATCGTATATCTTTTAAATTAACTATTTATTATTTTACGTAGATTTTTTTACATGAAATACATTTTTAAGGGGTTTACATAACTCTTAAAGAATATATAAATTTAATTATTTTCCTATTCCCTCTACTCCGTGAATATTGAACCTGTAATTCCTACCCTAGCCCCTCAGTGAATTTCTGGCTGCCTAACTGCGCACATCGCAGCGATTTATAATTTAACTATTAAAACTAAAGTTAGGCAATATATTCAGATAAAATGAAGTATTCTACTATAAGAGAAGGTAATGAACGAGTTTTTAACATTGAAAATTAGAAATGAAGTAGTTTTAAAACACTTTAATAAATCGTATATCTTTTAAATTAACTATTTATTATTTTACGTAGATTTTTTTACATGAAATACATTTTTAAGGGGTTTACATAACTCTTAAAGAATATATAAATTTAATTATTTTCCTATTCCCTCTACTCCGTGAATATTGAACCTGTAATTCCTACCCTAGCCCCTCAGTGAATTTCTGGCTGCCTAACTGCGCACATCGCAGCGATTTATAATTTAACTATTAAAACTAAAGTTAGGCAATATATTCAGATAAAATGAAGTATTCTACTATAAGAGAAGGTAATGAACGAGTTTTTAACATTGAAAATTAGAAATGAAGTAGTTTTAAAACACTTTAATAAATCGTATATCTTTTAAATTAACTATTTATTATTTTACGTAGATTTTTTTACATGAAATACATTTTTAAGGGGTTTACATAACTCTTAAAGAATATATAAATTTAATTATTTTCCTATTCCCTCTACTCCGTGAATATTGAACCTGTAATTCCTACCCTAGCCCCTCAGTGAATTTCTGGCTGCCTAACTGCGCACATCGCAGCGATTTATAATTTAACTATTAAAACTAAAGTTAGGCAATATATTCAGATAAAATGAAGTATTCTACTATAAGAGAAGGTAATGAACGAGTTTTTAACATTGAAAATTAGAAATGAAGTAGTTTTAAAACACTTTAATAAATCGTATATCTTTTAAATTAACTATTTATTATTTTACGTAGATTTTTTTACATGAAATACATTTTTAAGGGGTTTACATAACTCTTAAAGAATATATAAATTTAATTATTTTCCTATTCCCTCTACTCCGTGAATATTGAACCTGTAATTCCTACCCTAGCCCCTCAGTGAATTTCTGGCTGCCTAACTGCGCACATCGCAGCGATTTATAATTTAACTATTAAAACTAAAGTTAGGCAATATATTCAGATAAAATGAAGTATTCTACTATAAGAGAAGGTAATGAACGAGTTTTTAACATTGAAAATTAGAAATGAAGTAGTTTTAAAACACTTTAATAAATCGTATATCTTTTAAATTAACTATTTATTATTTTACGTAGATTTTTTTACATGAAATACATTTTTAAGGAGTGTATATAACTCTAAAGGAATATATAAATTTAATTATTTTCCTATTCCCTCTCCTCCGTGAACATTGAGCCTGTACTTCGTACCCTAGCCCCTCAGTTAAGTATCGCCTGCCTAGTATGCGTACTGCGTACATTGCTGCAATTTATAATTCAACTGTTAAAACTAAAGTTAAACGAAATATTCAGATAAAATGAAGTATTCTACTATAAGAGAAGGTAATGAACGAGTTTTTAACATTGAAAATTAGAAATGAAGTAGTTTTAAAACACTTTAATAAATCTTACGTCTTTTAAATTAACTATTTATTATTTTACGTAGATTTTTTTACATGAAATACATTTTTAAGGGGTGTATATAACTCTAAAGGAATATATAAATTTAATTATTTTCCTATTCCCTCTCCTCCGTGAACATTGAGCCTGTACTTCGTACCCTAGCCCCTCAGTTAAGTATCGCCTGCCTAGTATGCGTACTGCGTACATTGCTGCAATTTATAATTCAACTGTTAAAACTAAAGTTAAACGAAATATTCAGATAAAATGAAGTATCCTACTATAAGAGAAGGTAATGAACGAGTATTTAACATTGAAAATTAGAAATGAAGTAGTTTTAAAACACTTTAATAAATCGTATATCTTTTAAATTAACTATTTATTATTTTACGTAGTTTTTTTTACATGAAATACATTTTTAAGGGGTGTATATAACTCTAAAGGAATATATTAATTTAATTATTTTCCTATCCCCTCTACTCCGCGAACATTGAACCTGTACTTCGTACCCCAGATCCTCAGTTAAGTATCGCCTGCCTAGTATGCGTACTGCGTACATTGCTGCAATTTATAATTCAACTTTTAAAACTAAAGTTAAACAATATATTCAGATAAAATGAAGTATCCCTCTATAAGTGAAGGTAATGAACGAGTTTTTTATATTGAAAATTGAAAATGGTGTAGTTTTAAAACCCATTAATAAATCTTACGTCTGTTAAATTAACTATTTATTATTTTACGTAGATTTTTTTACATGAAATACAATTTTAAGGGGTGTATATAACTCTAAAGGAATATATTAATTTAATTATTTTCCTATCCCCTCTACTCCGCGAACATTGAACCTGTACTTCGTACCCCAGATCCTCAGTTAAGTATCGCCTGCCTAGTATGCGTACTGCGTACATCTCTGCAATTTATAATTCAACTTTTAAAACTAAAGTTAAACAATATATTCAGATAAAATGAAGTATCCCTCTATAAGTGAAGGTAATGAACGAGTTTTTTATATTGAAAATTGAAAATGGTGTAGTTTTAAAACACATTAATAAATCTTACGTCTTTTAAATTAACTATTTATTATTTTACGTAGATTTTTTTACAGGAAATACATTTTTAAGGGGTATACATAACTCTAAAAGAATATATAAATTTAATTATTTTCCTATCCCCTCAACTCCGTGAACATTGAACCTGTACTTCGTACCCCAGATCCTCAGTGAATTTCGGGCTGCCTAACTGCGTACATTGCTGCAATTTATAATTCAACTTTTAAAAATAAAGTTAAACAATATATTCAGATAAAATGAATTATCCCACTATAAGTGAAGGTAATGAACGAGTTTTTAATATTGAAAATTGAAAATGCTGTAGTTTTAAAACACATTAATAAATCTTACGCTTTTAAATTAACTATTTATTATTTTACGTAGATTTTTTTACATGAAATACATTTTTAAGAGGTATACATAACTCTAAAAGAATATATAAATTTAATTATTTTCCTATCCCCTCTACTCCGCGAACATTAAACCTGTACTTCGTACCCCAGATCCTCAGTTAAGTATCGCCTGCCTAGTATGCGTACTGCGTACATTGCTGCAATTTATAATTCAACTTTTAAAACTAAAGTTAAACAATATGTTCAGATAAAATGAAGTATCCCACTATAAGTGAAGGTAATGAACGAGTTTTTAATATTGAAAATTGAAAATGCTGTAGTTTTAAAACACATTAATAACTCTTACGTCTTTTAAATTAACTATTTATTATTTTAAGTAGATTTTTTTACATGAAATACATTTTTAAGGGGTATACATAACTCTAAAAGAATATATAAATTTAATTATTTTCCTATCCCCTCTACTCCGCGAACATTGAACCTGTACTTCGTACCCCAGATCCTCAGTGAATTTCTGGCTGCCTAACTGCGCACATCGCAGCGATTTATAATTTAACTTTTAAAACTAAAGTTAAACAATATATTCAGATAAAATGAAGTATCCCACTATAAGTGAAAGTAATGAACGAGTTTTTAACGTTGAAAATTAGAAATGAAGTAGTTTTAAAACACTTTAATAAATCTTACGTCTTTTAAATTAACTATTTATTATTTTACGTAGATTTTTTTACATGAAATACATTTTTAAGAGGTATACATAACTATAAAGGAATATATAAATTTAATTATTTTCCTATCCCCTCTACTCCGCGAACATTGAACCTGTACTTCGTACCCCAGATCCTCAGTTAAGGATCGCCTGCCTAGTATGCGTACTGCGTACATTGCTGCAATTTATAATTCAACTTTTAAAACTAAAGTTAAACAATATATTCAGATAAAATGAAGTATCCCTCTATAAGTGAAGGTAATGAACGAGTTTTTTATATTGAAAATTGAAAATGGTGTAGTTTTAAAACACATTAATAAATCTTACGTCTTTTAAATTAACTATTTATTATTTTGCGTAGATTTTTTTACATGAAATACATTTTTAAGGGGTATACATAACTCTAAAGGAATATATAAATTTAATTATTTTCCTATCCCCTCTACTCCGCGAACATTGAACCTGTACTTCGTACCCCAGATCCTCAGTGAATTTCGGGCTGCCTAACTGCGCACATCGATGCAATTTATAATTCAGCTTTTAAAACCTAAGTTAAACAATATATTCAGATAAAATGAAGTATCCTACTATAAGAGAAGGTAATGAACGAGTATTTAACATTGAAAATTAGAAATGAAGTAGTTTTAAAACACTTTAATAAATCGTATATCTTTTAAATTAACTATTTATTATTTTACGTAGATTTTTTTACATGAAATACATTTTTAAGGGGTTTATATAACTCTAAAGGAATATATAAATTTAATTATTTTCCTATTCCCTCTACTCCGTGAACATCGAACCTGTACTTCGTACCCTAGCCCCTCAGTGAATTTCGGGCTGTCTAACTGCGCACATCGCAGCGATTTATAATTTAACTATTAAAACTAAAGTTAAACAATATATTCAGATAAAATGAAGTATCCTACTATAAGAGAAGGTAATGAACGAGTATTTAACATTGAAAATTAGAAATGAAGTAGTTTTAAAACACTTTAATAAATCTTACGTCTTTTAAATTAACTATTTATTATTTTACGTAGATTTTTTTACATGAAATACATTTTTAAGGGGTATACATAACTCTAAAGGAATATATAAATTTAGTTATTTTCCTATCCCCTCTACTCCGCGAACATTGAACCTGTACTTCGTACCCCAGATCCTCAGTTAAGTATCGCCTGCCTAGTATGCGTACTGCGTACATTGCTGCAATTTATAATTCAACTTTTAAAACTAAAGTTAAACAATATATTCAGATAAAATGAAGTATCCCACTATAAGTGAAGGTAATGAACGAGTTTTTAATATTGAAAATTGAAAATGCTGTAGTTTTAAAACACATTAATAAATCTTACATCTTTTAAATTAACTATTTATTATTTTACGTAGATTTTTTTACAGGAAATACATTTTTAAGGGGTATTCATAACTCTAAAAGAATATATAAATTTAATTATTTTCCTATTCCCTCAACTCCGTGAACATTGAGCCTGTACTTCGTACCCTAGCCCCTCAGTGAATTTCGGGCTGCCTAACTGCGCACATCGCAGCGATTTATAATTTAACTATTAAAACTAAATTTAAACAATATATTCAGATAAAATGAAGTATCCTACTATAAGAGAAGGTAATGAACGAGTATTTAACATTGAAAATTAGAAATGCTGTAGTTTTAAAACACATTAATAAATCTTACGCCTTTTAAATAACTATTTATTATTTTACGTAGATTTTTTTACATGAAATACATTTTTAAGGGGTGTATATAACTCTAAAGGAATATATAAATTTAATTATTTTCCTATTCCCTCTCCTCCGTGAACATTGAGCCTGTACTTCGTACCCTAGCCCCTCAGTTAAGTATCGCCTGCCTAGTATGCGTACTGCGTACATTGCTGCAATTTATAATTCAACTTTTAAAACTAAAGTTAAACAATATATTCAGATAAAATGAAGTATCCTACTATAAGAGAAGGTAATGAACGAGTTTTTAACATTGAAAATTAGAAATGAAGTAGTTTTAAAACACTTTAATAAATCTTACGTCTTTTAAATTAACTATTTATTATTTTACGTAGATTTTTTTACATGAAATACATTTTTAAGGTGTATACATAACTCTAAAAGAATATATAAATTTAATTATTTTCCTATCCCCTCTACTCCGCGAACATTGAACCTGTACTTCGTACCCCAGATCCTCAGTTAAGTATCGCCTGCCTAGTATGCGTACTGCGCACATCGCAGCGATTTATAATTCAACTATTAAAACTAAAGTTAAAGAATATATTCAGATAAAATGAAGTATCCCACTACAAGTGAAGGTAATGAACGAGTTTTTAATATTGAAAATTGAAAATGCTGTAGTTTTAAAACACATTAATAAATCTTACGTCTTTTAAATTAACTATTTATTATTTTACGTAGATTTTTTTACATGAAATACATTTTTAAGGGGTATACATAACTCTAAAAGAATATATAAATTTAATTATTTTCCTATCCCCTCTACTCCGCGAACATTGAACCTGTACTTCGTACCCCAGATCCTCAGTTAAGTATCGCCTGCCTAGTATGCGTCCTGCGTACATTGCTGCAATTTATAATTCAACTTTTAAAAATAAAGTTAAACAATATATTCAGATAAAATGAAGTATCCCACTATAAGTGAAGGTAATGAACGAGTTTTTAATATTGAAAATTGAAAATGCTGTAGTTTTAAAACACATTAATAAATCTTACGCTTTTAAATTAACTATTTATTATTTTACGTAGATTTTTTTACATGAAATACATTTTTAAGAGGTATACATAACTCTAAAAGAATATATAAATTTAATTATTTTCCTATCCCCTCTACTCCGCGAACATTGAACCTGTACTTCGTACCCCAGATCCTCAGTTAAGTATCGCCTGCCTAGTATGCGTACTGCGTACATTGCTGCAATTTATAATTCAACTTTTAAAACTAAAGTTAAACAATATATTCAGATAAAATGAAGTATCCCACTATAAGTGAAGGTAATGAACGAGTTTTTAATATTGAAAATTGAAAATGTTGTAGTTTTAAAACACATTAATAAATCTTACGTCTTTTAAATTAACTATTTATTATTTTAAGTAGATTTTTTTACAGGAAATACATTTTTAAGGGGTATATATAACTCTAAAGGAATATATAAATTTAATTATTTTCCTATCCCCTCTACTCCGCGAACATTGAACCTGTACTTCGTACCCCAGATCCTCAGTTAAGTATCGCCTGCCTAGTATGCGTACTGCGTACATTGCTGCAATTTATAATTCAACTTTTAAAACTAAAGTTAAACAATATATTCAGATAAAATGAAGTATCCCACTATAAGTGAAGGTAATGAACGAGTTTTTAATATTGAAAATTGAAAATGCTGTAGTTTTAAAACACATTAATAAATCTTACGCTTTTAAATTAACTATTTATTATTTTACGTAGATTTTTTTACATGAAATACATTTTTAAGGGGTATTCATAACTCTAAAAGAATATATAAGTTTAATTATTTTCCTATCCCCTCTACTCCGCGAACATTGAACCTGTACTTCGTACCCCAGATCCTCAGTGAATTTCGGGCTGCCTAACTGCGCACATCGATGCAATTTATAATTTAACTATTAAAACTAAATTTAAACAATATATTCAGATAAAATGAAGTATATACTATCCTACGAGTTTGGTACTTGTGTCTTAACGCAGCCCTGGTTACTTTTTTTCCCTGCTTGTTCGCATGCGCGAGCAGTTACATTTTGTAACGGTTACATTTCTAAAAGTCACCTTCTACTTATTGGGGTTGAAAAATGATGAACAATTACAAATAAAAAGAATTTATTGACAAATGGAAAATAATAATAATAAATTATGAACAATTAAGAAATAAAAGTTATGAAAAATCGCAATAATGAAAAATTATGTACAAAAAAATAATTTCAAACAATTAAAAATTAAGAAATAAAAGTAATGAAAAATTATGTAAAAAAAAAATTAAACAAAGTAATATATGATGAACAATTAATTAAAGAGGAATGAACAATTACAAAATACAAATAATAAAAATTTAATCGCATTTAGGTGGAAAATGCGTCGAAATAGACTTCAATATAGATTCAAAACAGTCTGTATTTTCTTTTGACTGATGCTGTAGCTATACGAACACGCATAAATATGATTCATTTCCAAAAAAACCTTTCACCACAATACAATTTCATTTGATGGGAATTGCTACATTTTCTATTTTTTTTGTAAAATATTACGCTCCTGCAAAAAATGTATAGCTTGTTCTTCTGTTGAAGGCAAATCCCAAATACGCATCATTTTACACTAATTAAATAACTAACAAAATAATAACAACGAAAAATCTATAACAAAGAATAAAGAACAAATAACGAACAATAAACAACAAATAAGAAACAATAAATCAGCAATAATCAAAACACAGTAAGCAAGATGAAACATAGAACAAATCAGGTGTTAGAAATGTAACTGCTCGCGCATGCGAACAAGCAGAGAAAAGTAACCAGGGCTGCGTTAAGACACAAGTACCTCGAATTTTTACTATTGCAAATTAGAAATAAGGTACTTTCAAATTTTTTAATAAATCTAATGTCCGTTGAATGAATTATTTATTAATTTACATAGATTTAACTACATAAAACACGTTTTTACAAGGTTGATAATACACTATAGGAATATATAAAATTAATAATTATTTTTTTGCATTTCTACTCTGTGAACATTGAACCTTCACTTTGTACCCTAGCCTCCAGTCACATCCTAGCTTCTAAACTGCGCAGTTATCATGATTGTTATAGTTCTTCATTATTCTCCAGGTTAAGAACGAAAATCATTTTTATTTTGTATTTCTTTTTGTCTTAGATAAGTAGCGATGTTCGCAGTTATAATGATTCTCGTAATAGAGATGTCTAATGCGGTCATTAATCATTTTTTGGTTTCCTTTCGATAGAATTTCTATGTGAAATATATAATTTATTTATTATGTATATAATATGAATAATATTTTATATTTATATTTGAATTACATATTATTGAATATAATTTTGATTTTAATTAATATTATTATAATTATTTTGTTTTTATTATAATTTCGGAAATTTATTTTTCAGGCTCAAAATCTGAAGAATCTACTGCAGAGGTACTTGAAGGAAGCTCAACGCTGATGAAGTAGGACATGAAGTAGCTATAAGAATTAGCTTGATGTTTGACATTACTATGTCATGGTGGAGAAGTTGATGATGATGATGATGATGATGATGATGACCAAGCCAAGTAAGTGAATATACTTTTTATTTATAAATATACTTTATAAAGTCGATAATTATAAAATTATAATTGTAAATTTAAAAAAATAAGGTCAATATAGAATTAGCGTTATGATCATATTATTTAATTTAAAAAAATAAAATGATTACGATGCCCCTAAATTAGTGAGAGTGATGTGATCACTTAATACGATTAAATTATCTTTAATAAAATTTATAAAAATATTCATTCAATTCAATAAAAAAAGTATTTATATTTCATTTTAAATTGATTATGTTGTATTTCATTAATTTTTTACAGATATCCCGCTTGCTGTTTCTGAATGGATGGAAGACACAAGTCAAGTTCAGAAGCTTATCCTTGGAATCTAGAAGACTGCAGCAAACTTGTACTGCAGAGGGTTTGGTATTCTGCAGAAGAACTGCGAAGTGAATCTACGATTCAATCGACGTCAGAAGACTCCTCCCTGGAGGCGGAACGATCCGCACTCCTGAGGACCTGGTGAGCCACCTCCTGAAGCCCGTCTCATCCCTCGCTAGTTAGTGAGGCGTTCTTGGTCTTGCAGGGCAGTCGAAAGGATGTGAACCCAGAACTTCTGGGTTCGGCTCAGCTCGGAACAGATCCGTGGCCATCGTGATCCTCCAAGTCCTCAACTTCGAGCGGACTCTTCCCCCCGGCTCTTTTCTTCTTCTTCCAGATTTTCCTGTCTTCTAACTGAACCTATCTGTCGAGGTTACGTTTACTTTTTGAGATGTCGCGTTGTAACGGAAGATTCGAAGGAAGGGGAGATCGAAGTATTCCAAGGTTTGTCGTGTTTGGAATCTCAAATCGCGTCATCGAAGCGATGTCGCAACTCAGCAGTCTTCTTGTCACAGTCGTACAGGAAGAAGAGCATCGCACAACTTGCCGAAGTTGGTAACAGGAATTACTGTTTTGGTGGATGGATTTTATTATATTATTATTTTAGGAAACTATAATTTTAGATCTAATTATATTTCAGATAGCCCTGTCTGGGTCTATCGTAACCTGTATGCCCCCCAGTATTTTGACATTTTTAACATAAAAATTCTCACCAACCACCATTTTAAATTCAGTCTAAATTTAGCTGCATCCGCCCGGTTTTTATTTATAATACATATAAATTAGCAGATGATTTTATAAAATCAATATTGTGGAAAACAATTCATATATATTTTTAAACCAAAAAAATTTTAGAGCTGTTCGAAGCTCTGTACCCAGCCCAACATTGGCTTTTATTAGTTGGGTTCAACGCCTCATTTTTTCAGGAGCTAAAGGAAATCAAACCAAGTTAGATATAGTAGAGAGATATTAAATTTGAGGGATAATTTGGTTTGATTTTTGCTGGCACCTGAGGATGTGGTTTTGTCCTATACACTAATAGTTAAAAAGCCAATGATTCTGATCATTTACATAAATAATTATGTAAGTAAACTTTAAGTTTTCAGTTTTATTGGCTGTAGGCCTTTAGTCACTAAATTTTAAAATCGCGTTCAAAGAACGAGGTTCGTTTTTAAATAAGTTCTGAACTTTGCAGAAAACTTTATTTAGATTCTTTAATTCCTGTTAACAACTTCGGCAAGTTGTGCGATGCTCTTCTTCCTGCACGTCTGTGACACGAAGACTGCTGAGTTGCGACATCGCTTCAATGTCGCGATTCGAGTTCCCAAACACGACGAACCTTGGAATACTTCGATCTCCCCTTCCTTCGAATCTTCCGTTATAACGCGACATCTCAACAAGTAAACGTAACCTCGACAGATATGTTCAGTTAGAAGACAGGAAAATCTGGGAAAAGAAGAAAAGAACCGGGGGGAAGAGTCCGCTCGAAGTTGAGGATTTGGAGGATCCCGATGGCCATGGATCTGTTCCGATCTGAGCCGAACCCAGAAGTTCTGGGCTCGCATCCTTTCGACTGCCCTTCAAGATCAAGAACGCCTCACTAACTAGCGAGGGATGAGACGGGCTTCAGGAGGTGGCTCACCAGGTCCTCAGGAGTGCGGATCGTTTCATCTCCAGGGTGGAGTCTTCTGTTGCCGAGCGAATCGTGGAATCTCTTCGAGTAACCTCCACAGAGCATCACGTCCTTTGTAGTACAATGAACAGGGTGGAAACTATATATTGGGTGGAAGAAGACACTCGTCACGATGAAAACCAATGGAGCCTTCATGTTGAGCTAACACCCTTGAAGACCTATGCTGCACAAATAAGGTAAGCTATTTACTACACAATTATAACGAATTTAATCATTTAAAAATATTTTTTATATGCTGCAGTAAACTTTTGATGGTTTACTAAGCATTAAATCCTAAACGAAATATTTTATTATTAATTCAGGCTGTTGATATGAAAGAGGCACAGGATATATAGAATATTACTCTGTATTCATACTGTGGATATGAAGTATTGGAATCAGTTCCGCTGATTGTCACTTCGAGTTACAAGTTTTAACTGTCATTCATTTTCTTTTAAAGATTCTTCAAAAACACAAATTATCATGAGTCTTTAGTTTGGAAAAAATGATGTAATTATGGGAAATGTGTAGATTTCGGTAATCATTTATCAAGAAATTATCGTTTCAATGAACTTTTCGAAGTATAGATGATCTTATGTTTGTTGAAACTTTCATTTCTTGATGGAATGGTTACCGAAATACGAAACAAAAATATCATAATTACTTTTTTCCATGATAAAGCTCACGATAATTTGTATTTTTGGAGAATATAAAAAAGGAAACGAACGAACATTTAAAACTTGTATCTCAACTCGAATCGACAACCTGCGGAACAGATACCGATGTATATTCACCACAACATTATTTAAAAAAATCTTTAAACACCTGAATAATCTACATTTTGAACATTAACACTTTTTTAAATTTTTAGATCTTTTTAATTCCAATAAAATTATTGATTTTATACTGCAACATATAATTATATGTTTACTAAACCTTCCTTTCATGAACGTCTTAAAAAAAAATGTAAGAAACTTTTTTATTTTATTTTTCTCCTTTCATTTTCACTGTTTTTCTTCTTGTAATACTTCATTGTAATATTGGATATGTTCATGATTGGATGTGTAAATTAAGTAATAACAAAAAATTGTCTCGAATTCAAAATTATGGAGGGAATGTAAGAAAGTATGAAGGACCTATTGGAGTAAACCAGATATAAAAATATTGATGTTTTAAATTATAAAATAAAATTAAGGTATTAATTGAGATATTTGAACGATGGGAAATGTGTTACTAAAAATAAAGATGAGAAACGATGTAAGTAAAATTAAAATAAAATAATAAAAAACAAAAAAAAACCTATACCGCTACAACTGATGAACGTTCCTGGGTTCAGTACATGGTAGAGACTGTACTGTTTCTAGGACAACGGTTGTGGAGGTAGGTAGTTTGTCAGAGACTCTCATTTGCCGGAGTTTTTTTCCAATTGATGTCACCCACTTTATAGAGGTTCTTATACAGCTTTCAGGGTCCATCCGCGGTTGTTAACAGGCTAAATAATTTATCTGCCACAGCTGGACTTCAGCTTAGCAACTCAGCACTTCACACTCCCCCGCTCCCTCTCATGCAAAAAGTTGTGTCATCTACAAAAAACCTTTTTTTTTTTCTTTCTGCAACTGTAGACGTTTGTTAGATAAGCAATCTCTTTAACCTAAAACAGCTTCAAATTTGGCTGAAAACTTTTAAAAAAACATCTTAATATTTTTGTTTTGAAGAGAAAAGATTTGTGAAGGGCGGGGTTCGAAACCGGGACCTCCGCATCTTTACCGCGGCCCTCTTACAACTGAGCTACCAGAGCTCGCAACCAGATCAGATAAATCCATTCTCTTCACCGATCCCACATCCCAAGCACTCGCAATTTTTGCGATGTACATACGGGGATGGTTCATTGAACATTACTTTAATTTGGATCTGGTTGACGTCAATTTTATATTTATAATTATAAATTATATTTTATTATTAAAAAAAGCATCGGTTCCTTAGGTCGTCGCTTCGAGTAAGTCAAAACAAGTTTTAACTCTTCATTCGATTTCTTTTGAATAATCTCGTAAATAAAAATATTTCTGAGTTTTATATGAAAAAAGAGTAGAGTTATGGATAATAGATTTTAATGTTTCTACTCTTTAATATATTTTGAATATTATGATTGATTTTTTGGGATGCCATAGTATCATTTAGGATGATTACTCAAATTATTATTTCTATGCCTTAGTCTTAATTGGGCTCCTTTCCAAAGGTCTGTTCTTGTGTTTACCAATTTAATTATCTATTATACCTTCAATATATTATTCATAAATAAATCTGCATCTGGAGTGAGTAAGCACCAAAAGAATTATAATGGTTATAGTTTATTAATTCAATTTTAAACAAGATTGATGATTTAATATATGCATTGAGAAGTACAGTTAATGATTCAGATAATACATAAATAGATAAAT
This sequence comes from Arma custos, assembly GCA_037127475.1. Classification (NCBI taxonomy): domain Eukaryota; kingdom Metazoa; phylum Arthropoda; class Insecta; order Hemiptera; family Pentatomidae; genus Arma; species Arma custos. The sequence continues at coordinate 10,931,654 of CM073763.1, forward strand.
AAATCGGATTGCCATAAAATACTTAACAGGAAATAAATATAAATTACAGTTATCTGTGAAACAGGGGTAGATTGGGTTTATACGTCGGTCCGCGTCCTGGTCTTCTGAGCCCTGCATCCTCCGCCTTCCGCGCCTTCCTTCTAGCTCCTCGGGATCTGTTTAGAGAGTCCTTTTTTCATTGGAGTATCCAGTTCAAAGCTTTCAGATGAAGAAGCTCGATATCAGTTTCGCAGGTTGTTGCTTCCAGTTGAGTTGCGAGTTTTAATTGTTCATTCGTTTCCTTTTTAATATTCTGCAAAAAAATACAAATTAACATGATCACTGAAATCTTTTTATATCGGTAATTATTTCCTCGAGAAATGAACCTTTCAACTAAGACTTGATGTTCTACACTTCCAAATGATAGTTAAAATTTTTATTTCGTGATGGAATGATTCTCGAAATGTACATATTTCTCATAAATACATTCATTTTTTCATACTAAAACCACCAATTATTTTTATTTTCGAAAATATTAAAAAGGAAACGAATTAACAGCTAAAACTTGTGACTTAACTCGAAGTGACAACTTGCGGAACTGATACCGGAAGCGCTTGAGATCGAGATATTTTCCTTCTATTAATAAAAATCCTGATACTTGTGTATTAAAGCCACCGCAGTTATATTTTATAGCAGTTATCTTTTATAACAGTTATTTTGGATAACGTTTTTAAATCTATTTATTGGAGTTGGAATTTTAAATTTTTTAAATAATCATCAACAATTAAATATCAAAAGAATTTATTTAAAAACAAAGTATATCCAAGATACATAATTATAATTATTAATATATTATATAAATATATATATATATATATATATATATATATATATATATATATATATATATATACATATTATTAATATATAATAAATTCATAAATATTATTAACTTATATATTAATTATTATTGTAAATAAATATATAATGGAATATATCATGAACAATGAAAAAATCAAAATAATTTATTTAAACAGAAAGTAGTCGATCGGATTTCGGTGGAAAATGGGCCGGTATACAGTTTGTTTAATATGGATCGAAAACAGTCTCTATTTTCTTCCACCTTATTGACATTTCCAAAAGTTACGTTGACCAAAATAAAGTTTCATTTCATCTGAATTGGTACATTTTCGTTTTTTCGGTAAAATATTTCGCTCCTGAAAAAATAAAATTACATCTTCTGTTTTTGGCAAATCCCAAATGCGCATTTTCGTAGCAAACAACAACAAATCAGCTGTTAAAAATGTAGCTGTTATAAAATATAACTGCTTCCGCATGCGAACAAGATTGCCCTTTACGCAAATATAACTGCGGTGGCGCTAATACCCAAGTACCAAAATCCTTACTTATATAATTACTTAAATACTTGCACAATTCGAAAGTTGCCACTTATGAATATATCTTCAGATTGCCTTATTTTGGATATCATTTGGTGCAATTCTGGTCAGATTTAGATCTTTTTCGATCCATTTCATTGCGTCTGTTTTGGATTTATTCCCTTTTTTTATGTGTCCATAAAATCTGAATTTCTGTGAATATTTGATTGGTTCTGGGCCAGTAATCTAACATCTTTCGTTCCTTTTTCTCAATGTTTTCTGTATCTCTCTTCCCTTTCATTAGTGTCTCTGATCCATAGAGGTTGCATCCATAGGTTGTAGATCATGTTTAAAAAAATTCTTGCATGCCGATTTTTGTAAAGGAATTAAAACTGTTTTTTTTGCTGTTGGAACAGATCATCTACAAATGCTATGCAATCTGCTGTTAATTTGCCTCTAACGAGTGTAATTGGTTGGTTAATCTTGAGGACTGATTTCTGTTTTGTCTTGTCTTACTCCTGTTTTGATCAAATATCGGTTTGTGATTTTCTGTTCTTTTAATATCTGTAACAGTGATTCATGATTAAATGAATTGAATGGTTTTTTGAAGTCTACAAATGTGCAAAGTACATTTTTGTTACATATTCTCTGATGTCTTAGAATCTCAGATTCATATTCAAAATTCGCTCTGAACATGAACGGCCTGGTCGGAATCTTGCTTGGTATTCCTTAATTTTCCGTTCTAATGGTTGTGCTCTATCCAGGAGGCACTGGTATAGAATTTTGTAAAGTTCAAATACCCGTGAGATTCTTCCGTAGTTGTTAACACATGTTCTGTCCGCTCTCTTGTGTTGGGAATGAATTAATGTGCTTTTCCAGTCTTCTGGAATCGTTCTGTTTGCCAAATATATTACATGACATAGGAGATTTCTTTAATTGTAGTATTTTAGCCTACTGACATCACCATTTCTGTAATGATCCCATCTTCACTCTGCTTCTTTCTCTAATATGTTTGCTGATTTCTTCTAGAACTAGTGGCAATCGTAGTAAGTTATTATCAATTAAATAGGGATCGGGGTGGCTCAGAGGCAGAACGCTGTTGCCATGCCGAAGGTCCTGGGTTCAAATCCTGCTCAAAAAATCAATCAATTGGCAGACTGGGATGGATCTTATGGGATCTAGGATCCTTCTGGGGCTCACCCAGCCTTTATAAAGTGGGTACCCAAAATAAGTGGGAAAAATCTGGCGGTTGAGCGTGATTCAAGACAAATCACCTCTCTGCGCAATTTTTGTCTACGAAACAGTACAGTCCTATCATATACTGAATCCCAAACCCGTCATAGTTTGTAGTGGTTCTGTTTTTTTTATTTTTTTATTATAAATTACCTTAACAGGTAATTTCAGTTACAAGCTCACAATGATTAGAGCTTTAATCTAGTGAAGAGAAATATAGAAATGACTTGAGCTCTTTTTACAGTGTTGTTGAAGTTTTAATTAAAAAAAATGAAGAGATAGGGAAATCTAACAATAAAATTTCATAATACGGAGCTACATATTTTATTTTTATATTACTTTTCATTTGACTTGGCACTCAACTTACATTTCCAACCTTTGTGGTGTAACTGAATAGAAGTAAAATCAATTTCTACTGTTTAAGGGTGAAGTTCTCCCGAAACAAATAAAATATATATTTTCCTGTGCTATGGCAATTATATATTTAATAAGTATTTAGAAATAAATTGGTGTGCAGTCAATAAATTTATACACTAATAAGTATAAATTATTATTTATAGTCATGACGTTTCGGCCTAAGTTTTAAGACATCATCAGGGCTTAGAAAAAAAAGTCATAATATTATAACGACAACCTTTTTTTAGGTTTATTTATTATGAACAAATTAATACGTTATACTTGTTACTCTGTATAATTTAATAGATTTCTTCCCACACCAATTTCTGCATAATTATTATTTTTATGCTCAATTGTTTCGTTATATTTAAAATTGCATATTTACAGGGACCTGAAACGCTAAAAGAACATGTAAAGAATTACAAAGATCTTCTAGAAGCTTCTGCTGTCTTCCTCGTTCATCAGTTTAAACCGAAGATCTTCCAGATGTTAATAATGTCTTCGCAAGTCGGGCTTGGTCATCAGGTTCGACGCAGGTCATCTGGTTCGACGTAGGTCATCCGATTCCACGCAGATCTTAGTGTCAGGAGAAGGCGGTCAACAGCGAGGTAAGAATTACTTTTTATTTAACTTTAATGGTTGGCTAAAAACACTTTTTATATTTTGATTTTCAAAAATAACTAAATATTAAATAAATGAGGCTGTTTTATCATATATTTTTGCGATTGAAGGTCCAATGGAACTAAACATATTAGATTTTTAACAAAATCCATGCTAGAAACAAACTCGGTGTTGTTTGGTATGTTTAAAAACACTTTAGTAAAAGATTGAATAACAACTGCAACCAAGGATTTGTTTTGGATCTTAAGGGAACAATAATTGCAATTAAGGGAACAATAATCAAAACTGTAAAAAAAACTTCATAGGTTGTAGTCTTGTGATCGGTACATTTTAGGGAATGTAATATTTCTAGGACACTGGTTGTGCAGGGAAGTGATTTGTCTGAGATCATGCTTAACCATCAGGTTTTTTTCCAATTAAAGGTTAAAGGTATCAACTTTATAGAGGCTGGGATCCCTAGGAGGTCCGTTTTTTTTTACACCAATTTTAACCAAAATCTTTTATCCAATTTTACCCATATGGGAATACTGGATTTTGACAATAATTATTTATACATCATAATTGTATTGTCAATAATCTTCTCACTCTAAGCCATTTTCAAAGTTTTTCATAATGCCTCCTGCTTTCGTTCATGTCAATGAATTCTTCTTCCGAGATTGAAAAGTGTTGTGCCCACTTTCGCTTTTTACTCGTACATAAACTCTTTTGTACATATTTTTGTTTTGAAGAGGATGTACTCTAGAGGGATATGTTAAATAAAGAGTAAAAGGTAATAGAGTGCAGGGAAACAACAGTACGAGTTATAACGATACAAGCACAGAATTTATTATGATATAAACACTTGACAAGACACTTCACACAAAATGGCAGATGCAGTCCACACAACAAACCGACGCTAACAGAGAGACTCTCAACACTAATGGCTGTTGTTACCAAGACACTGTGGTGCACAGCCAACATGATCTCAACTGCCACTACAGTGTTATCTGTCTATATTACAATATATACATAAGAGGAATTACTTCAACACACCCTCCTAATTCCGCATTACAAAATACATAAAAGGAATTATTACAGCAAGCCTTCCTAATTCACATTATACAATACAAATAAAATAAATACAACTAATTACTTTAACAATCTAATTTCAAATAAAACAAATACAGGGAATTACTGAAACAGAATTACGTTAACATCCTGATTAAAAATAAAACAAATACAAAGAACTCCACATTACACAACACAAATACAATTAATATTCTAATTCCATATATACATGTTCACTTTCACAGATTTATACCTTAAGTCCAATTCCAGTCCTTTATTATAACAATTTATTCCAATTTCGGTGTAGACCTCAATATTTTTTTCTTACTTTCCACATTAAAATATTAACATCATCTTTATTACTAGAACTTGTAATTATTTTGAAAACACTATGATAGTTAATTTTGTCAACACTTTTCAAACTCTGACAATTGGCCTTTCTTTTATTCTTATAAATGATATAAGGGAAACTCACAATTTCTTTATTAGACACTCTTGGCATGTCTACTGATTCACTATGTACCAAAAATTCCTTAAACGAGCACATTCCCTTATCACCTGTTGACTTTAAACTTGACCAATTAAACACAAGTAAATTATCTGCAACTGTGTCTTTCATCTTGTTAAATTTGTCCGAATTTACCTCTTCTTTCTGATTCCATACTTCTAAACTGTTCACTATTTCCTTAATATTTAACTCTTTCATCTTGTTTAATAAATCTGGTTGGTTTGCTTTGACTTCTTTATTAACTTCTTCCAGATTTAACTCTCCACTAAAGTTTATTTCTTCTGGATAGTCTGTTCCATCTTGATGACTAATTTCTTCCAGATTTATACTTTCACTTAAGTTCATTTCTTCTACCTTTACTTCTTCACTATAGTTTGTTTCTTCCTTTGCATTATATGTTTCTTCTGTATAAATAATTTCTTCAAGATTTATCTCCTCACTATGGTTTATTTCTTCTATAAAACTAGCTTCTTCTGTCTTTACTTCTTCACTATAGTTTGTTTCTTCCTTTGTATTATATGTTTCTTCTGTATAAATAACTTCTTCAAGATTTATCTCCACACTGTGGTTTATTTCTTCTATAAAACTAGCTTCTTCCATGTTTGAACAAACTTTAGAAATATCATCAATGCCAATAACATTTGCAGTGCCCCCAGAGTCTATCACAAAACAAGCTATCTCTGATGAACAAGGGGCTTCAGCACTGTTATCCAAGTAGGTTGTGAAGTGAAATTCGTTATCAAATTTAAGATCGGAAGTGGCAGCAGAATTCTTATTTTTTAATTTCGGGCAAACACTTTTAACATGACCTCGACCTTTGCAGTAATAGCAAACAACATTTGATGTTTTTATGGGGTTGGTGACCTTTGAATTCCCATATTTCCAGAACTTACCTTTACTTCTGTATGTTGCAAATACATTCTGTGATAGATCATCCTCCCTTCTCATATTTCTCTCATACTCCGACAAAAGACAGTTTTTCACATATTCCAAACTAAGTCCTGATTTGTCCTTATTGTACACAATGTCTAATACTGACACCACGGAATCAAACTCTGATGGCATTGCAACAAGTAATTGATTTACTATATCTTCTTGTTCTAATTTTCCACCAGCCACTCTTACATCAGACGCCATGGATTCAAACTTCTGAAAAAACTCTAGTAGAGGTTGATCATTGTTGTACACCATGTTTCTCCAAGTTCTTTGCAGCATGACAAGAGACTTCATACCTCGTTTTTCATAGGTTGCTAAGAGGGCTTCCATTAATTCCTTTGCAGTCTCCTTCTCTTTAACAGTGGAATAAATATTGTTCGAAAGACTACTAGCAATAATAAGTTTGGCCTTTGCATCCTGATCTATAAAAATTTTAAGTTCCTCCTCCGTCGTGGGGGGCTCTTCATTTAAAAATCTAAGTAAGCCCCAAGCGGCCAACAATAATTTAATTCTTGAGTACCAGATACTAAAGTTGTATCCATCAAATAGTTCAACTGTAACATTCGGAACACTTGAACTTGCCATTGTAACACGGACCGTAAGCGTCTAACTTAAACAAAATGGCGTAACACTGAAACTCAAATCAACAAACAAATAACTATTGTTTTGTAAAACTGACTGACCAAAAACGTGTGTCCAAAAAGTTATTTCCAAACAAATAACTAACCACCAGTGTCTGTCCCAAAACTTATATCCAACCCAAAATTCGGCTCTACCGTCAACAAAACATAACAAGTACACATAATCCTACACTGGGCCCATAACCTGTTAAATAAAGAGTAAAAGGTAATAGAGTGCAGGGAAACAACAGTACGAGTTATAACGATACAAGCACAGAATTTATTATGATATAAACACTTGACAACACACTTCACACAAAATGGCAGATGCAGTCCACACAACAAACCGACGCTAACAGAGAGACTCTCAACACTAATGGCTGTTGTTACCAAGACACTGTGGTGCACAGCCAACATGATCTCAACTGCCACTACAGTGTTATCTGTCTATATTACAATATATACATAAGAGGAATTACTTCAACAGGATATACCTTGATGGTTGTTACAGTCTCTGTTCTCTCCTTAAAGATTGAAACTATAACTGCTACTTCCCAATTATTCGGATCCTTCTGCTTCCAAACTAAGTTTTGTAAATGAAGCATAGTCTCCTTTCCTTTGAATTTTAAATATTTCAGGAACCCAGATTTGCTTATTATCGGCTTCAAATTTAAATAATTGACTGTGGCAGATAAATTATTTAATCTGCTAACTGGAGGAGATGGATCCTGTCGGGTTTAGGGACCCACCTGTGGCTCATTCATCTTCTATTAATAGGATAAACTTGTTAGGAGGAAAACCTGGAGATTGAACATGATCTTGATCTAATCACCTCCCTGCACAACCGTTGCCTTAGAGACACTACATTCTTTCATCTTTTTGGTTCTATTTTTGTGGTTAATATACAGATATTAAAAACAATCAAATGAATATTATTTTTTTTTATTCCTAAACAAACTAATTTGTTAAGTACGAGTAACAAATAAAATCTCTCTCTCTCACTCCTTCTCTTTTTCCATCTATCAATCTCTTCTTCTCTATAATTCTTACCTGCATAAAAATTACTGTATTACAGTATACAAAATTTTCTAACTTGCAAATTAATGGAAATGTAATATTTAAAAAATTACCAGATGAGATATTTAATAAACAGCCTTCCATAGAGTGGGAATTACTTATGCTTGCAAAATTTATTCTTGTAAATATTCTGCAGGTTGTCGTTGAGCTGTCACAACAAGTTTTAACTGTTCATTCATTTCCTTTTAATACAAGTACAAATTATCATGAGCTCTTTGTATAGAACAGTTTTTGTATGGAAAAGAGAATGTAACTATGGGAAATGTGTGTATTTCGGTAATCATTTCATCTAGAAATGAACGTTCCAACAAATTTATATCATCTATATTTCAAAATGTTAGTTGAAACTTTTATTTCTTGATGAAATGATTAGCAAATTCTACTCATTACCCATAATTAAATTCTATTTTCCACACCAAAGCTCACAGTAACTTGTATTTTTGGAAAATATTAAAAATGGCACAAATAAACAGTTAAAATTTGTTGTACTCAAATCGAAGTGATAACCTGCAGAATAATTACCTTTTTTCTTTATATTTTATTTTAGTTTTTCTGTTTTCAATAAGAAAATTAATGACCACCACCTAGTGATTAATAATAATGTTAATAATATTCTAACTATATTTAGGCAAAATAACAGAAACTCCTTAAAATAGTAACTGAATTTTATTTTCATTAAGTACCTTATTCATTTACTGTGCATTGATTACAATTTTGCATACTCACTTCAATCTTGCATTACTCTGAAAAGTGAGCAGGCGTGGAGTTTTGTCTAAAACGTTTGAAATAGGAGATTAAGAATATACATATTTAAGTAATGGTTGATGAAGGAGAAATAAATAATCCCATGATTTTTAAAATATTACATGGACAAATTTTATTGTAAGTTTTTTTGGTTGCTTTTAAATCATGCCATTTTTGTGCAGGGAGGCAATCACCATAAGATTTTCCCCCATTTCGGATACCCACTTTATATAGACTGGATGAGCCCCAGGAGGGTCCTAGATCCTATAGGATCCATCCCTGGCTGCTAACAGATTAAATAAAATCTCCCAGCTGCAGCATTCGAACCCACGACCTTCGCTATGGTAACTCTGCATTCTACCACTAAGCAGTCTCCGGACATTTAACATAACAATGCATATAATTTAACATGTTTATATTTAATTTATTGTTATTGTATTTTTTAAATATCTGTTGTTTTTTTTTCAGGAAGAAAAAGTTCTGCAGCAGCCTTCGGAGATAGCAGCCTAAAACTCGTAGATCTTCCAGACTCCGAAGCCATCACACCTCGTAGGGTGCCAAGTCAGTGGAACAAATTTTAAGCATGCACTGTGGCCCAGTCAAACAATATTAAATTATTAAAGAATCAACTAGAAAAATAATTATTATGATTATTTAATTCATATTGTTTTATTTCAAACACTTTACATAAATTATAACTTTCTCATAAGTCTTACAAAATTTAAACTTCATAACTAAACTTTAAATTATTACAACTTTATTGTTATAAATTATCCATAACTTCTAAAATTATTTTTGATCTGGGTCACAGCCCTGCCCACTTTGGATACTGCATGTGCATGTTGCTTATTTCATACATTTACACTTCTAAGAAACATAACAACATACGACACAATATTATTTTTTATTGGAATATCAATTTCAGTGAAATTAATCAATTCAAATAATTAATTATGTGCATATATATTCATTTTTTAAAAATTTTGATTTCTTTAAATTTGTACAGTACAAAACTTTTAGATAGATCCAAATTAAATTCATTATTTATTAAATTAAATTATTATTTGTTTATTATTGATTATTAATTATTTTCATTATCTATTTACTTGTTAAACTACTTTAAAATAGGAAATTTATTATATTATAAATATGTTATTTAATATTCAAGATAGTACACAAGTTAGATAGGCTAGGTCACATCCTTAGTGGGCAGTATTTCTCCATGACGCATGAGCATGAGTGTGAAATATATTTTTTATATATCTACGGCAGCGACCTCCTCTCACATATTTTTAGGTTCATATCATTAATTTTTTTCATTTAGGTTAGTTGTTTAAAGATTTGATTATTAAATTTAATTTTTTTTAATCTCTTAAAAAGTTAATTGAAATTTTATATAAATCACTTTCATTAAATTCATTCAGCAGATTAGAATTTTTTAAATAGATCAAATTTTCAATTAATTATAGATATTTAACTAGAATTATATATATCTTAACTTAATAAATTTAAAGCTTTCATTCATATCTATTGAAGTTATAAAGTCATTATTATAGTAATTTAAATTCAATTGTCATTAGTTATCAAATTTATTAATTTAATGTGAGAGTTGAGGATCTTCAGGACCTTCAAGACTGCAGCAGCGGACTCCTCTCTCATTACACACCACAACACTTTTTCAACAATAGTGAATTAAATCTTAAATTTAGTTTATAAATTTTAAATTATTCTAATTTTGAAAGTATTTGTAGACTGATAAAATTAGATTTTAAATTTTATTTTTCATAAAAATTTTATTTTTTTAATATTTGAAAATACATTAAATTCAAATTAAAATTTCATATTGTGTAGAGTAATATTATTACATAGCTATATTTGATTTTTTATCATTAAGTAAATTATAAAATTTTTACACTTTAGGTTTAGGTACACATGAGAGTTGAGAGCAAGATCTTCCCAAAAGTGAGTACATCTATTGCATGAGTATTGTTTTTTTTTTTTATTATTATATTTATGTGTGTGATGTTTTATTATATCCCCAGACCACCTTCAAAGTTGAAGGGATGTCTAGGGATTCTTATTTTCATTTTAAGCCTACTTAGATTTTTTTTTTTTTTAATTTGATAACTGTTATATACTTTTAGTATATAATTGAAATAATTTCATTGATTTTGTATCATCACATGTTGAACGAATTCCAAGCTGAGTTATCCCTCAAAATAATATCTCTCTACTATATCTAACTTTAGCTTGGGATTCTGCAGACCTTGTGATGTTTAAATATTTTTTTTAATATTTTTCGGGACATCACACCATCATCGCATGTTGAAGAAATGCCAATTTGAGTTATCCCTCAAAAAAATATCTCTCTACTATATCTAACTCAAGATTGGTATTCAGCAGACATTGTGGTGTTGAAATGATTTTCCGAAAGCTCTTTTAATTTGTAAAAACTACCTTGTAACAACTAAGTAGGTTTAAAAAATATGTATTTCAGGTTAATTTATAATATTTATTTTAGGTTAATTTATAATATGTAATTTAGGTTTATTCATCGAATTTAGGTTTGTTCGTCGAATTTAGGTTTATTCGTCCCGTTTCCCAAATTTTCTTCGTACGTCGAATACTACTAGATCTGATATGATCTATAGTAGTTCTAACTTCTTCGAGATCTTATATCTTGAAGATTGTAGGGTAGGATTGTGGACTAGGCCTAATGGGGATACCACATTAAAAAAAACGCACCCCATGCACTCTACCTCTGTGGTGGTGTGGAAAGGAGTGCATAATTAAATTTGTATTCCTTTAAAATTATCTGTTTTTTAATATTTGATGAAATTTATAGATAGCTTATAAATAGACGGTGGTAAATGATATCATAATTATTGTAGCAGTTTTTCATTTTAGGAAAATGATTAAACTTGAATTCATCATGTTTTTCTTTTTCGTCTCTCTATCTCTTCATCCTCTCATCAGAACGATAATTTTTCCTTTCATCCATCCAGTTTCTCCAGGTTTCTGCAATATTCTTTGCTCAAACTTGATACTCTCTTTTTCGGCATTAGGTGAGGTTTCAAGATGTTCTATATTGAACCGTTGTAAACCCCTCTGGACCTAATTCAGCCATTCAATGCCGAAATTACTCTTGTTAATATTACACTTATATTTACTTACTTAGTAACTAATATAATTGTATAACTATAATTACTATTGCCTCCGGGATCCCTTCTATCCACCACTTCTCTGGCCGACCTCACTTCCTCCTTTAGCGGCAAGAGGACTTAGAGAGGAAGACTGCTATGATAAAAAGAAATGGCGACAGGGCTTATATAATTTAGGCTATTACAAATGACTCATTGTTGTAATAAAGTCGTTTTATATAAACATAAAACTATAATTACTCTTGAGTAGTTTCCTCGCCATTTTTTGAGTTTTCCATCCTGTGATATAAAACTTCGCTCAGTGTTCCCTAATTTCTTTCTTTTTTTTTTTTTTGGTAGAGTTCGTTCTGAGTTCTCTCCATTGCTCCATATTTCTTCCTAAGAATTTTATGTTCCTTTTTTTTATTTCCCCTAATTTTGGAATGACCATTGATTACCATGGTTTCAGTTGCACCAAGGCAGGATCATTGTTATATAATGACTTACTTAGCATTGCATTTATCAAAACACACTTTTTTGTTGTTGCGAGCCCATGTGATTTTGAAGACCTTCTGGTGTTTAGTTATTTTCTTCTTTAGCGATCCGGCTTAGACCTGATGACTGTATAATTTCATAGAGGAGTTTAAAATGGCAGACCTGTGTGGATATGACAGTCTTTTATAAGCTATGAATCTCTTTCTATTATGAAATTCATAATTCCCAGCAATGTGTGTACAACATTACATAGAAATTCGTAGTCAATAGTAATCAATTATCATCTTAATTTCAATTGTAAATCTTATAATTTAAAATTTAGCTTTTTCCATTAGAATTGTAAATCCAACGAACGTGGATTAATAATAAAGATTATACTTTCTTCAGGTTTCTATTTAAATAATCCCTTATGGGCCACCTGTGGTGTAGTGGTTAGCATAAAAACCTTCTATGCCCAAGATCTCAGGTTCGCAGCCCTTAGGCGACCTTAGATGTTTCTAAATGGAGTGAAAGAGCCTTAGTTATATCACATCCTCTTCATTGTCAGATTGACAGGACCAGCATTCCGCATGGATTTTAATTTAATTTAATAAACATAATGATACCGATTCCATGATAAATTTGCTTCGCATTATTACATTAGCTGTACCATTTCGCGTTTCCTGTCTTTTGTATACACATTACAATATTGGTAGAATTGACGTCTACGATCTCTCTGATCGCCGCGACTAACAATTTTTTTCTCCCAGACAACATGGACCGTAAGATGTATTTCCTTGATAATGAGAATGACCTCAACGAAATAGTCCGCATGCTTCAAGATCATGATAGTGATGAAAGTTGAGACTCGTTTTATGAAGAGACAGTTAGACAGATGATGTCCGCGATGAAGGCATTGTCATAAAAATTACTCAGATTCACAGGCGTAACGAGGGGGTGTTATTGGGGATGTAACCCCTTCCCATAGCTTAGAAGAAATTAAAAAAAATAAACTTTGAAGGATTTTACTTTTTCAAAGTTATTGTGGGATTACAGAAGTAAGGGTCAATAATGCCAAAAACACAATAAAGAATGTGCAAGCACAGTTATTTTAATGATTATAAAAGGTATGCTAAAATGACAAACCGAAACGTAATACTGTTTATTTACAATTAATTATATATGTTTATTATACCGGCAGTAGTGGCATCTAGTGGCAACAATAAGATTGCAAATATGAGCAGAACAGTTTAGACAATTCTTAGAATCTAGAAGTAAAGTCTGGATGGGTCTAGAAAGTTCCCTATGCAATTAAGTGTAGTAAGTTATTGTAACCAATAAATAGGGTTACTTGTATTTAAAAGCTACTTCTTGATTGCCCTTCCAAAAATAACATTTATAACTTCCAAAATAACATTTATAAAAAATGATAATCTATTTATTTAATTTGAAGCTACATGATTATAGTATAATACATATTATACCTATATTACGAGACATCTTTTCTGAAGGGAGTAATATGTTGGAGTGGTTGACTGGTGGGGGTTAACCCCCCATGAGTCAACTCTAGTTACGCCAATGTTTGTCACTGTCACCTTTTTAAAATGTCTATTTTAGATATTAATTTTTAGTATTCCAGTGCTATAATTTACATCTAATTATACTACTCTTATGTCCAGAAATACTTTTACTATTTTCTCATTTAGTTAATTATCAAATATTTTTTATTGTTTATATTTAACAGCACGAATAATATGCTTAAGAAAATACTTGATCTAAAAGATTGAGTCATTTAGAAAATAAAACTCTAAGTTTATTTTAAAGAGGATTGGGGAGCTGATGAAATATAATTTAATTGTAGATTCAGATTTTTGTATTCTCTGTATTAACAAACAATTTTCAAAGTTACTTTCAAAAGTTTTCAAAGTTTAAGTAGAAACCATTTTTAATAAAATTGTAAACAAAAAATTATGGTTAGTCGATTTGAGGAAAAAATATTTATTGTAACATCTGAGGCATTTACCTAAACAAATATATTTTCTTACAATTTTTTGGTTTTGAGCAAGGCTGTCCATATTACACACACAGACATATGTATATATGTTATTGTGTTATTTAGTTGTTTTAATTTTGTTTTTTAAGAAGATCTACATCATGTAAAGAAATTATTGGATGCTAGCTCATGTACAGATGCTATTGATTTATTTATTCTCTTTAATTGCTTAATTTATTTTATTATTATTTATTTAGTTTTAATTGTTTTCTGTTACTTTTTATATGCTTTATGATTTGTATCATCTCGCCTTCTGGCCAGATATATATTATGTTTCTGTTCATGTTTGTTATTCTAAAGGGATTTAGTCCAAGAATAAGGTTAATTTTATATTCTATTCTATTCAATACATCATAAATAAATAAAAGTAAAAATTACTTTATAAATGAATCTACTATCCTATTAATGTCTATTACTAGCATTTATTTTCCATAGTGTAAGAACTACCTGATAAATTTATTAAATATATTATAAGTTATAATTCAAAACTTATTTAGTATGATAAGTAAAGTAAAAACTGTCTTATAAATTTATTTTATCTGTTAAGCATACCTGTTATTAACATTAATTTCTCCTATTTTCTGATATAGCATACCAGCAATTACAGCTGTACTCCACATAATTCATATGTTAATGTTTCCAAGTCTTGTGACAGTTTCCTGTACATATATTTCAAGTAAACTATAATTCAGTCCATTATATATATATATATATTATTTTATATTGTACATGTATTATTTTATTATTATGAAGGGTATATAGTCTACAACAGCCCTGAAGAATATGTGATTTTTTTTCCAAAATGAGTTAATCGTACTGAAGAAAGCACGGAGTCGTATATTCTCATAGTGCATAAGCGGCCAAGTCAGGCCTTGGCTTGAAATAAAGTTATTGCTTCTATTACAACTCCATTTCTAGCCAAAGGCTGCGAGAATGACACAAAATTCGACTTAATCACTAATTCTCTGAGGCTGCATTTATAATAGTACTTCCACTCTTAATCCTGAATTTATAAAATTGAAACAGTATACTAATATAAGATTATAAATAACTTTTACAATAAGTATGTTGAAATAGATAGCTATAGAACTACTTTAAATCCCCTGGGGCTACAGAATTATCTATGGATATTTGTTAGAGTTGTCTACTTAAAATGTATAATCTATCAATGCAAAAAACTATTTTTAAAAGTATTAATAAAAAAAAGAAAATGAAAGGATGAAACATACAAATATCTATGAAACTTCAATGAGACAGATTTAATGGTACAATTAGAGCTATTTCGATACAAAGTATGTGAAGAAGAAAATGCTTTAAAAATCAATTTGATCGAATCACAGAAAAAATAACTTTTAGCATATGATTATTACTCACTTAACATTATCACTAATTCTTCTTCTAAAAGAACAGGAACATATCTTAGTAGATGAGAAACATACAGTAAATTATCCTGTAATCATGTTCCTGGTTTTTTTGTTTATAAATCCTAAGTACTTAACTGTTCAACCTTATTTTTTAGGGATTTCTTTGTAATCCTAAGAAATGACCCAGCCGCACGATTTTATGAAGAAGTAAAGTTGATTTACTCTTTCTTCTGTCCTAAATACTTTCTGGCACTCTTCCTCTATCAAGTAGACCCTTTCATCTATGGCTTCTTTCAATTTAAATCTTTTGTTCATTCATGTAAACCTCATTCTCTGCTATCACATCTGTGCAGTAAATCCTGCTTCTGATAAATTTATTACAAAATTGTATTGTTTGGTTTATTTCAACTGTAAAGTTATTGCAAAGAGATGTTTCTTTTTCATCAAAATTTGTGTTGATTTTATTTTATATATTTTAATTTATTAGTTTTAGAAATATTTTATTTATATATTTTATTATTTTTAATGATCACATCTGTTTGAAGCTTACTTTATGGAGCTATGTGGTTTTAAAACTATTCTAGTGATATATTATGTATCACTATATCCTAGTAGTATATTATGTAGCACAATTGTTTTTAAATTCCTTATTTGTTTTTGTAGAATTATGGGTAACCAATTTCTAATAAATTAATTATTAAAAACAGAAAGATACTTATTTTCAGCTAGTGATTATATACCATTCAATTCTTTAATTCAATTTAGCTTCTTTTTCCATTTTAAATAAGGCAGGGGAAATCCAAATACTTTCATGAAGCCCTTTCCTGATCCTAAATCCAAATGGCAAATCCTTTGGAAACTTACTTTATAAATCCCCTTCCCCAGTAGGCCTTTCGGTCTCACCTGATGAATTAAACACCCATTTTTTGTCTTTCTCTTCTAACTCACGATGTACTTCTCCTACTTTCCCAATAGCACCATCTTGCACATTACATCCCAATAACCACAACAACTTTTATATATTTCACCCACTGACCTTATTTCCTCCCTATTGAAATCCCGTCAAATTGTTAAAAACATGTATCCTCGAAATTCTACCAGCCCTTCTCTACATTTACAATTTTTCCCTACAAAAAGCAGTTTTCCCTTCCTCCTGGAAAAAATTAATAGTCCATCCTATTCACAAATCACCCAATCCCTCAAACCCAAATGATTTCTGGCCTATTTCTATACTGTCTAACCTTTCCGAACCCCTCGAAAGAATAGTTCAATCCCAAATGTCAAATTTTCTGGAACAGTCCAAACTCCTTGATCCACTTCAATCAGGCTTCCGTCCTGGCCTTTCCACACAATCTGCCCTCGTTAAAATTATCACTGACATACATACTCCCATGGACAAAAAAAAATAACAGTACTAATTCTACTCGACTGTTCAAAAGCTTTCGATTCACTGAACCATTCCATCTTTTTCTCTAAACTAAAATCTCTTTCCTTTTCCAACAGTTCCATACTCTGGGTCCAAGCTTTCCTCTCGGATAGGATTCAAGTAGTCTCCATCCCTAATCAACCACTATCATCAACAAATATCCTCTTTCCTACCGCTTAACACAGGAGTGGCACAGGGTTCTAGTATTTCCCTACTCCTTTTCAACAGTTACATTAATGACCGTCCCAAATCAATCCTCCACTGTTCCCACCATTTGTACGCCGACAATTCCCAGATCTATTTGTCCTTTCCTCCAACTGAGATAATAGCTGCATTTGCCAATATTCAAGGGGACCTAGATAGGATAAGTGCCTGGGCAAACTTGAATAAACTGTCGTTCTTAAATCTTAAACCCTTCTTAAATCTATTAACTCACTTCCCCGATTAACCTTAAATGATCACCCTATTGCCTTCAGTTCCTCTGTTAGAAACCTCGGGATCATTTTCGACCTATCCCTCTCATGGAAAACCCACGTTGCCCAAATTTCCCGTCGATCGATAAGCTCTCTACAGTTATTCCACCGTTCCAGGCATTTTCTAACACTACCTATCAGTAAGCTCCTCATCACATCTTTCATCTTTCCACACTTTGACTATGGTTGTGTGGCATATGGTGGCCTCTCGAACAGGCTTGAGGAGAGGTTGAGGCGGATTATGAACTGTTCGCTTCGATTTGTCTTCGATGCCCCGAGAAGATCTCATGTGTCCCGCCGTTACGTTGAGTTAAAGTGGCTTTTTCCTTCTATCCGTAGGCTCTATTTCCTTGGTTCTTACTTATATCAAACTATCAACTCACAACATCCATCTTATATCGATAGTCTCCTACAATTCAAATCCTCTATCCAATCCCAGGGCACAAGATCTCGCCCTTCCGATCTTCATATCCGTTCCCATAGGACCAAAACTTTTGAGTGTTCCTTTCTCGCCCGTTCTATCTCTCTTTGGAACTCACTCCAGCTCGATATCCGTCATGCGTCCTCATTTAAATCTAAACTTTTCCTACATCTTATAAATTCCCAATCAGATGCTTTATAATCAATAAATAATTTATAGATATATTCAACTTAATCGATTGATGAACTACTGTAAATATCCCTCTCATAATGATATAATGTTTTGTTACTAGATGCTATCATGTATTCACTTTTTTTCCATAAGCCTGTTTCTTTTATTATAAATTTGTCTGTTTTTTTATTACAATTTTGTATTACATTTTCTGATTCTCTACAAAAACATACCTGTTTAGTTATTTACTTTCAAGATATTATGTAAATATTGTTCTATTCAGATGTAGGCCTTTGGTTAGATAAATATTTACTTAAATATGTTCATCTCTGTTATTCTGAAGGGACTTGGTCCCAGAATAAAATTATTTTTCTATTCTATTCTAAATAAATGTTTGCCAGACAAAAGGAATGAACAGAAATGGCAGCACCATTCAAATGTAATTATTAGAAATAATTTTTACATTTAATGATATTACTCCTGAATAATTCCTATGTATAATCCTATATTTTAGTTTTTCTTCTTGGTTATTGCATTAATGCATATATCCACACTAATAATTAAATATTATTTAAGCACAAATCCATTGGTAGTTTATATGATAGTACCAATTATAAAACACTAGCTGGGATACTACAATACTTCTATTTACAATACTTGTTTATAAACAATTTTTTTAATTTTGTTATCCGGAGGTATATATGTATAAACTTTTCGAATTTGTTACTCGAGAGCAAGCTACGTATAGTTGACGGTGAGAAAAGCAGAAGTCTTTGAGGTTGATGCCGCGATATTTTAAAGTTTTTCCTTGTGCTTTGTTAATTGTAAAACTATAGGCTAATTTGATTGGAAAAGGCAGTATTTTAAATTGGAATAGCAATTCAGTAGAGATCAGTGGTATTCTGGGGATAAATGTTGTGTGTCCTTTGTCCTTCCCAGTCATAAGTTCTGCTTTGATGATGTTATTCGATAGCTGTTTGACGATCATCCTTGTTCCATAACATAGTTTTGGTGAGTTGTGATTTCTGAGTAGTATGATTGGAGATCCAATTTTCAGTCGAAGGCAATGTAATGGCATTCCTGGTACTTGCAAAGAATTTAAAAATTTTGTAGGGAAGTTGACACTTTCTTCAAAGTTTACCATCAT
This sequence comes from Arma custos, assembly GCA_037127475.1. Classification (NCBI taxonomy): domain Eukaryota; kingdom Metazoa; phylum Arthropoda; class Insecta; order Hemiptera; family Pentatomidae; genus Arma; species Arma custos. The sequence continues at coordinate 10,950,860 of CM073763.1, forward strand.
GTTGTTCGATTTGTATATTCTCTCTTCCCCGGGAATTTTCTTTTGAATATTAAAGTTGATATAACTGACAATATTATTTTTAGTTGCTGAAATTGTCCTCTGAAATAGCCACTCCGGATTGGTATGGTTATGAACAATATTTGGATAAATTTGATCGATGAATTCTTTTTCAGTAGTGGCTATGTTGCAGAAATCACTGTTGAGTTCAATGAGATCATTCGCCTGGTCAGTAGGATATGTGCCTTCACCTATTTGTAAAAGTTGTTGAGCAAAATGTGCTGTTGTTTCGTCTTTCGATAGTTCAACTCTCATATTTTTTGTTAGTCACAGTATTTGTATATGTTACCACAGATATGATTTATTAAACATGCATTGATGTCGTCTGCTGGGTTGACTTGGGGATAACTGGAAGTGTTTGTCGAAAATCTCCTGAGAGTATGAGTAGAGCTCCTACATTACTTCAGAGTTTCCTCGCAAGTCTTGTCTGTCCATGGCTTGAGTGATTTTTTATGTGTCATCGTGCATCCGTCCCAGAAGATAGTTTTAGCTTGTTTTAGAAGTTCACCTCGCCCAGATGCTCTTGAGATTTTACATGCCGGGAATTGTTCTTCGGCTTTATTCAACAGTAGTTGTAGGGCAAAATGAGCAATTCGTCCTCCTTCCATAAGTGTGGCAGCAATGCCAGATCATGCCAGTGCAAGTGCTATGTGTTGTTTAGCATGTATTTCTGCCAGCAATAGATTTATTAGAAACGTTTTCCTGGTACAGCCTGGTGCGTCCAAGTAAATAACTCCGCCAGTGTTGTTGTTAATCCAATCCATGATAACGTTGTAAATTTGTTTGTGATTGTCATTGAGAAGTGGTTTGTTGAAAGCAATCTATTGAAGCACTTCCTCGGTGTTGCAGCTTTTTTTCGAAGTTTACTACACTGAAAGCATCTTATCGTGGTACTGGAATCCATTCATCATTCATTCCCTGCATTTCACTGGTAAGAAACTGACCTTCAAACCCACAACGCATTATGCTTTATATACTCCTTGGAATGGTCTACAATGTTCCAGAATATTCCACAACATTCGAGAATGTTCTGGAATGTTCCACAACATTCGAGAGTGTTCTGGAACGTTCCACAATGATCCAGGATATTCCCGAACATTCCAGAATATTCTAGAACATTCGAACCCACGACACATCTTGCTTTATATACTCCTATTAATAGATAACTTCACGAATAGAGAAGTCTTCAAATGGTCCAGAATATTCCCCAACATTCGAGAGTGTTCTGGAATATTCCACAATGATCTGGGATGTTCCCGAACATTCCAGAATGATGTGGTATGCTCTCGAATACTCTTGAATGTTCTGGACTTCTCTAGAAATTTCTAGAGAGCGAAAACTTCCAGCCCTTATACAGCGCCGGCTCTAGCAATGTAGGGCTGGTATGCAATCGTGACCTAGGCGCTCTCTAGTAGGCACGCGATTAAAATTTAACACTTACAGTTATACAAGGTGTTACAAAAACGTGAAATTGCCTACGGAGGTGAATGTGCCCATGAAACTAAACAAATTTTTTTATGGGATCAACATGAAATGAAATTTGAGACCCGAGGCCGTGTGCCCCGCATACCCTGCACATAAGGATATTGAGGGCTACCACACCATACAACTCCCTTGATCGTACCGGGACTCATTTCTGAGTTTTAGCGCCACTCACATTGTACACTTTCTTTTATAATATATATTGATTAAATTTTAAAAGGTTGAAAACAATTCTAATTGTTTAAAAAACATAAACAAAACCTACAATAATTGGTGCTAGAATTTTAAATGCTCAGTTTAGGCGGGCTATAACCTTCTTCAAAGTTTGACTTGCAGGTTACCTGGCTTGTCTAACTGCCACCATTCTTTGTGAATTTGGCTGTATTGTAGATTCGATCCAATTATTTTATTTTGCTCGGTTTTTCATTTTTTATAATCACAAAGTTAGTGTATTCCCTGTATATTGCTGATCTTTTTCACTTCTCAAGGCTTTTGGAAATACAAGGTAAGCTGAGTTGTTATTTCATATTTTGACATTGGTGTGATTCTTTAATCTAGGTCTGTGCGATTTTGTTTTAAGCTACATCTTCATGAAATGTATATAAACTGTAATTAAGGAATGTTTTTATAGTATATATTGCTCCATTTATATGAATCACATATCATCATTTATAATATGAATTCCCTTCATTACAAAATAATGATAGTTCTGAATTAGAACTCTCAAAATTCATTACAACTTAGTGAATGTTTTCTAGCAACCCTCTTTAGCTTCCTGGTGTTCTTGACTATTCTGAAATTACATAAATCCCATATTGATCTGACATAAGATTTTTCCTTTTGGTTTTGTTAAACCAATATTTGATGTCTTTACATAAGCTTCTTTCAAAATAAATTCACTATCCAGTTTCAACTGATTTATAAGTAATTGTGTTGTTCTTATTCGGTGTACTAGAGTTTCTTATTGTCATATTTGGTGATTATTCTGCATCTTGTCGCTTTGAGCTGAGTCACAACAAGTTTTTGTTTCTCTTTTAATATTTTCCAAAAATACAAAAGAAATTGTGGGGACTGAGTTGATTTCGATAATCATTTCATCAAGAAATAAAAGTTTGAACTGACATTTCGAAGAACAGATGATACGTATCTTAGTTGAAATTTTATTTCTTGATGAAATGATTATCAAAATCTACTCATTACCCATAATTACATCCAATTTTTCATACCAAAACTCACGTTAAGTTGTATTTTTGGAAAATATTAATAATGAAATGATTAAACACTTAAACTCTACTTAAAACGACAACCTGCAGAACATACACCTTATTTTGAAAGGAAAATTAGGTTTTTCTATTTATTTTATTTTTTAAAATACATTTATATTAGAAGCAAATTGGATATATATTTTACTTTTTGCTGGATTTGTACTTTATTAACCTACTGGGTTAACTGTTATCTGCGATTGCATGCTTTATAATTGACTGAAAATGAGTTGTAATTATCACTCTTATTTTATAACTCGGTCCAAGATATATTATATTACTATAGTGTGTGTGTGTTTATATATTTCTAGCCTTATTCTTATCTATGAAGTTGTCAGTTCAATTCACCAGGGTAAAAAATCAGGGTTCCATATGTTGTCACCTTGAATTGAGTTACAAGTTTCAACTGTTTATTCATTTTATTTTATTATTTTTCCAAAAATACAAGTTATCATTAGCTTTATTATGAAATAGAGAATGTATATAAGGGTAATGAGTAGATTTCGGTGAACTAACATTTCAAAGTATAGATGATATATGTTTGTTGAAATGTTCAGTTCTAGATGAAATGATTACCAAAATATACAAGTTTTAAATAATTTCATCCTCTTTTCCATTCTAAAGCTCATAAAATCTTGTATTTATGGAAAATGTTAAAAGGAAAACATGAAAATTTAATACTGAGTAATTTCCGGATTAATAATTTAAATTGAAGTTAGGGTCCGACTTCTACTGAATAGGATGTCTTGGGGATGTGTACATCTTTCGAAGAACTGTAACAAGCTGAAATTTACCAGTATAATTTAATTAAAGCAATAATAATTAAAATTACAATTATAATGAAGCTAATTGCCCAATTTGAAAATTTTAGTGCTTTATTGATCGTTGATCAAGAAAAGCTTTAGGTTTTTTTTAATATCACATATCAATCTATAGGTAACCATAAATAAAGAAAATCTGATAAGAAAAAATACCTAAGTGCATACCTGCCAAATAGCAATGGCATATAGCAAAGATTTCTTCCCTAATCCTATTTCCATCTTTATTTTTTTTATTGAATGTTAATTGTTGACCTGGATAAAATATGTGGAAGAAAGTGGTCCGGGTAGAGGTCAATGAATTTCTCGTATTATTGGAAAAAAACTTTATTGATTAGCCAACGTTTCGACCTACTTTGTAGGTCTTCCTCAGGGCTATATGCAAAATACAGACAATATAAGAATAAAAATGGTACAAATATAATATATATATTTTTATATATGTGTACCATTTTTATTCTTATATTGTCTGTATTTTGCATATAGCCCTGAAGAAGAACTACAAAGTAGGTCGAAACGTTGTCTAATCAATAAAGTTTTTCTCCAATACTACAAGAAATTCATTGTGACCTCTACCCGGACCACTTTCTTCCATTTATTTTTTTATATTAAATTAAATATACAATTATGAATATTTATGATTTTTTATATTTTTGTTGAATTACGGTATTATATTATGACTTTTTTTAATGTTCCTCCTTTGAATTGTTAATTATATTCATTAATCTTAATGTAATGTGGATCTCATAGCAGTTTTTTTTTTCCATTTTTCTTGTATAATGTAATGAGAAAGAGATGTGCTTGAAATCTTAAAATAAAATCTGTGCCCATTCGATAATTAAATGACTATAGTCCAGAACTAGAATAAAGTATAATTCTACAATGTATTGCAGTATATTTTAATTGATCTCTACATAACTGATATTCCTACTGCCCTCATGAACTAAATAATGCCTCTTCTGAAAGAAAATTTTTTCCTTTTGATACATTAACATAAAAAGGAAGGGTCGAATTGAAACCAATTACCGAGCGCTCTCTTGATTGCTCCATCTTTCTTGTTTGTCTACTCTCTCGCATTGGAGTAATTTGGCAATTGACACATATTACGAGCATCAGCAGGTCTCTGAGGAAGGGCAACCTCACCTCAAGTTTATTTTTCTCACGTTACTCCTGGTTTTAGGAACCAACTTAATAGTGTTATGTTTAATACTGAATTCACTTTATTAATATGTGAAGTGAAGATAAATTATTCATACGAATAAAGGTTATAATGTTTTGTTCATAAATTTATTTTTGAGCAATTGACCTTCATAATTTTTAAAGTTATTTCAGGTATTATGACCATTTTTATTGTGAATTTCTAAAAGGAATGAGGTATCATTTAATGAATAATGATTTAACATAAATTATTCCCCCATTATAATAAATGGAACTACTACTATTATTATGGAAAAAGTTACTTTTTTATATATGCTCTAAAGCTGTTAATTTAGCCTCATTGAGCAAAACTACACAATTTTAAGAATGAAGCTTTAAAATTTTGTTTTAATTCATTATTTACAATAATATAAGATATATACACATATAAGGACACATCTCGAGACGATTCCAGTCAATGAACTAATAGAACTTAAATGGCTCAGATGATTTAATATATATATAGCCAACCCGCACAGCAAAAAGTGCATACAATGAAACAGTAGAGGGCAGGGGAGGGAGAGTGGGGTGAGAAATGTTTATAATATTTTTATAAAAGAGGAATGGAAGAAATGAGGTGGTGCAGGGCAGAGGCAGCTGGGCTAAGCTCTACAAAGTCTCCTCACACTGCTTAGGCAGTAAGTGAAGGTAAACAATTATGATGATGATGATATATTTATATAAATTTTATGGATATCATGTAAGCATCTGTAATAAGTATTTATTGATCTTATCGATATGGAGAAGAAAATTGTCCATGTGGAGAACTAAAAATAATTCCTCCTATGTTGGATGCCTTGAGAGATTAGCATCCTTTTATGAGCCTCACATATATGTATATATATAATTTTTTTCTAACACACACATTAGGGAATACAAAAGTAGATCTTCGGCCGATGTGGTTACCTTGCATATTTATATTGCTTGGAGGAAGTCTGTTCTGGTTTCTGGAACTGCAGCAGGCTGCCTATTACTCCATAACCAGTCTCTTTTAGAGTCTATTCCACCGGAATTCCCCCAGTTTCAAGGACATTGACATGTCTGTTTAGATCGATGAATTATGGCTGTAAGGGGTCAGCAGTTGCACATGGAACAATCCTACATATTTCTTTCCCCAAAGCAGAATGTCCGTGGAATAAATTAATCACCAAGCGGCTGTTTGGCATCTTGAAAAACCACAACGTTATTCCCGATAGATGTACACAGGGTTGGGTTGTCACTCTTACATATATATTCACACATGTTATATTAATAGGCGTACAAGGAAGTTGTGTGTTGTCTTTATCAGATATTTTTTATGAAAGTTTCCACTTGATTTTTTTATTTTATTTTCTGTTATTTTTCCTCATTTATTTTTTATAGCTCCATTATCATCTAAATTTTTATGCAGATAATTTTTTTTAAATGATAGTTTGAGGGTCAAGGTTATTAATTAGGACTCCATTTATGAATATTAAAATAATTGAATTATTCTATGATCTGGTGAAAAAAAGTGTTATTTTTGCGAGAAAAAAAAAAAACAAAAACTTTAGGGTATTGTTGTTTTTGTGGTTTTATTTTTGTATAAACTTCCAATGTATATTTTTTTTTTTTTGGTATATTGAATTTTTCCAAAATTTCTACTTGTTCATGACGATTTAAATTAATTTTGCTTCTAGAAATACTTCCTTATTAGTGGCACTAACTTCAATTTTTTTGTTTTTTATTTTACTGGATTTGTTCCTTGAATAAAGAATGTTTTTTTTTTTAATTTAATTTATTGATATTTACAACTATAATAATATTACAATAAGTAAATCTGCTAATATGTACAATATGGCATGAAAAACACTTGTGGAGAAACTACCCATCGGTATCGGTAGCACTCCAAAAAAGTTCTATATGGTCTCGAGGCCATCTTCTTTTGAGACGCCTCGGAGGGTTATCAGGAACAGTATGAGAAGCAAGTTGAGAGACTAGCGGATCCAAGTGTGTCTGGAGCTTGTTATGGAAGGATAGGTATCTAGTTTGGGCCAAATAAGTAACATATGGGATATTAAGATCATGATGGATGAGTTTGTTTGTGACATAATAAGGAGCATTGAGGATTTTACAAAGGATTTTGGTAAAATGGTTTAAATGGTAATGGTGATAGGTTGTATGTAGATGTTTCTACGATTTTTTTTAATCTACTACTACCTACTTACACGAATAATTTATTTATTAAATTTACAACTCTCAGTAGATTAGATCATTTATTTATTATAGTTATTTTATTATATTTTCGTTTCTATAGTAACTTCGGCAGTCTTAAACCTCAACCTACTTCTTCCTCAAGTGTACTGATTTTAATTGACCTCGCCCAATAGAAACCGCTAGTGTCCTCCCATCGTGGTAAGGATGTTATGGCGGTTTGGTTTTTAAAATCATTAGGGTTTTTAGTTATTAATGAATTAATTCAACTGTATCGCCTACTAATAGTCAGCCTTTATTGTTCGTTCTTGTCGGAAACCGAATAATAATTAACATAATTTGAGTTTTTTTAAGTACAAATAATCTATTCTTTTGAGTTGAAGAACTTATTAAACTGTAAATCTTTTCAAATTTCAATACAACGTTAAGACCTAAGCACGAGCTGTAGCAAGAGTGATCACTGAGTCGTCAGTATTTGGTGCTTACGTCATCAATAGTCGGTTTGTAAACAGAATACAATACTTTATCCGGCTCATCGTGACTCGGATTCGATAAAGGTGGGGTATATGTTCCACAATAAATTAAAAAATAAATTTTTGGCGCCTAAACATTTTTCCAAAATGCCTATGCAATTAAGGACTAAACATGTACAATGCTTTAGCCATTTACATCTGGATTACAGGTGCTCACCTTTAGATTAAGGGGTTGATGATTTTTACAAGAATAAGCAAACTTTTTTTTCTTTATATTTCTGCTTAAAACTTGATACTTCATTGGAATTTCCATTGTTGTTACGGAAGCGGAAAGTTAATAAGAATCATAACTAGTTGCCAAGATGCAATTGGAAAAATCCAAATTCCAAGCCTTAAATATGTAAATTCTCAGTGAGCAATCAGCACCATTAATCTGAAAATGTTTCACTAATAGACACCAGAACAGAAACAAAAAAATACAGCACAGTTCACATCAACAGTTAAAACTACATCACTCCGAGACATGACTTACTTGACGTTCACGTGATAACCCATTTTAGATTTTTGTTGGGAAGTGTACTATTTTTTGGTCTATGTAAATATGATTTTATTGGTACTATCTAAATCTATAGTGATTCATCTGGGGTTCACACAGCCTTTATTTCCTAATTGGGATCCTGTTCCTACATTGAATTGTGGAACAAGCTTGACATTCGTGCGCAGATGCTGTTTGTATTGCCGTTGTTGAGGAAACTTTACTTCCTTACCGGGTATGTTCTGGATTAGTTATGTTATTTTCCTCGAGGAGACCTTTAACACACTATTTGAATGTCAGAAAGCAATGAACTTAACAGGGAAAGTAATCAAGTTTGTTTTTCTTGGAAGACGAGAAATTCTTGCATGCGAAGGAATTTGTTTAAAACAAATAAATATGAAAAAATGACTAGCTTGTCTTCAGTTATTATTTATTTTGTGGCATAACAATATATGTTATTAGCTTACGCAGAAAATACAAGTGACAGTTTTCCTCGTCTTATTTAAATCGTTTCCAGAAACTGAACCCCTTTGGAATGATCAATGGTTTTGAACTATAAGAATCATCATTATGATACGATATAAGTCTGGGTTTCAAAATGTGTTCAGTTGTAACTAAATTAAATCATTTCCAAAAAAAAAATCTTCAGGGAGTCATCCAGCCTCTATAAGATGGGTATTTATAAATAGGGACGAGCTAATCTCGAACAAATCCCTCTCTGCGCAACGGTTGACTCTGACAACAGTTTGTACGGTTCCTACCATGTGCTGAACCCAAGACTCTTCTTCGTCACCTCTCTTCTTACCTTCGCACCATATTGAACATCTTCCATGCTGCTCCGATTCTTTGGACCACTTCTTCGTCAATGCAGCCGCTTTCATTGATATGAGCACCTGGATATTTAAAACTCTCAATGGTATAGTTTTTGTTGACATGATTGTTTTTGTGCGGATTTTGTTCCGGTCTTCCTTCCCATCGCAATATCGTCTGCTGCGGACGCGAATTATCAGTTGTTCCGGTGCTTGTGTTGCCAATGAGTCAATGTATATTGGATTGGGTTGATGGCCTATTAATATTGCCTATACTTGAGGGCTCCTTAGCAAGTTATGGAATATCTCCCGTGTTGTCAGCACTGTATCTTCCTTGTTTGTTTGCTCATTTAACGTCACTTTTTGCTGCTATGGCTAATCGGACGACGCTACATTGGGAGCTCTAAATTTTGGCTATCCAGGTTTAATTAGGATAGGGATTTTTAACGAGTACCTGACATCGTACAGGCTTGGGACCCCCGTTTAACGTCCCTTCCGAAGGACGGCTTAACTAAGGATTTTTTACTCCCTTTAAAAAATCCTAGGGCCACCTGCCGGGCTACGAACCCGCGATCTTGGGCTTAGTAGTTTGTTACGCTAACCACTAGACCACAGGTCGCCCCGGTGTATCTTCCTTAAGCTCATCATTTACATGTATATATACTTGCTCTGAGATTAGGATAATAGAGAAAGCTGTATGTAGGAAAGAGTATAGATGTAGTAGATGGTTTATGGTATGCATGAGAGTAGTCTCTGAGTTAGATGTAGTCCATAGTCAATAAGTCATAATTGTAGTTAATAGCAATAAGTCACCTAGTTAGTTCATAACAATGTCTCCTTTATATCTCTTGTATATACATATCACATCTGTTCAATGAACCAATAAATATATATAAATTTCTTACAAGTCGTTCATCGTTTGTCAACTTATGCCGGAAGAATGTACTTTCGAAATCGATTCCTGCATGTGTATCGCATGCCTCGTTGCTTCTTGGATGATCATAGTAAATAATACATCCTTCCACATATTAATAATATTTCTGAGATATTATTGTGGACAAGAGAGAGCCGGTAGCTAGGTAGACTACTCGAGTAGACTACAAATCGATAGCGGAGCTAGATTATTCGTCACTGTTGGCTTTCTTTTGTTCTGTTTGTTTCCTTCCGGGTCGTCATGGAAACCTGGGCCCAGCCCAATTCTCCCCAAAATAGTTATTAATATTTAATTTTTAGCTCCGCCATATTTTTATTTTCTTTATATTAGATGCCTAACGGTCTTTATCACTTCACATCCTATAAAATATTTTTAAAAAACCAAAAAATATTCTTCTTTCACTTCCTCCGTACACTTTCAGTGTGGAGGAGCCTCTACCCAAACTAAGAAATATTAATTGTACTAATTGAATGTTCAAACAACCTTAAAATGTTTTATTGTGTTCATACTTCTGTCGAATTTATTAATAAAGTTTAAACGCCTATAATCGTTCTATAAATGTATGATTTTCTCTCTCTATCTCTCTCTCTCTCTCTCTCTCTCTCTCTCTCTCTCTCTCTATATATATATATATATATATATATATATATATATATATTAAAATTTAAAATAATTTCTGTCAACGTTATTGCAGGTTTGTAAGTTTTATTATATAGCTTCGCAATCAATAATGAATATCAAAAATACGAATATTAATTATGGTAATTGTGCTGATACCATCGACTTTAACAATACTTAAGTTTGATATTTGATAGGTTTACCATATTTTCTAAAACTGTATGAGCTTCTATAAAAGTAGCAATATAAATATTTTTTTAAAATTCAATTTTCACCGAAATAGTTTATAAATATATTTTAAATTTCGACATTTTGTATCATAAATCTTGCCTTATAATAAACTAGCCTGTTAAAAATATTATTCAAGTACTTGAAGGTAAATTTAAATATTTTCTTATTGTTTTTTAAAACTGATTTGTGGCTCTTTAAAATACACGGGTTTCGCTTCAATATGGCTGCAATGTTTTTGCAGTTTATTTGACTAATTTGTCGTCGATGTTTTGTTTTAGGCCAACTGCTTCGCTTTTCAGTGTAATGTTGTAGTGTACAAATGGTGGTAGTATTTATAGAATTATTTTAAAAAAATATTAGCCAAAATCATCTTAAATATTCGAAAATAACTAACCGGACAAAGTTTAACAACATTTAACATAATTTAAGGAAAACATGGGTCGTTGGGATCATCTTTTTTTTTTTTTTCATTTTAGAAGTTTTTTTTTGGTTTTTATGAACGTTTTAATTACTTATGTAAATTTAATATGAGTTTGATTATGTAGCTTCTTGGCCGGATATATGCCCTATGGTTACTGTGCACATTTTTTGTTCTTAATGAACCGATAATAATATTATTTTTCTATTAAATTATATATATATATATATATATATATATATATATATATATATATATATATATATATATATATATATATTGGTTTCTACTTATCTTGACTGTTATGGAAATTATATTGTGTTTTAGTTCTCGAGTTTCAGTCTTTCTTGAACTTCTTAGGCGACATTTCGAGACTAGGTTAGCCTCATACTCATGCCTAACAGTAAAAAAAAATGAGCATTCATTAAAAACTTTAAACAGCACACTAAAATAAATCTAAAATGACATGTGTAAGTTGTAATAGATAGGGTGTACTTACAAGTTCTAAAGATAAATGATAAACTGATCCATTCTTTGGAAATTGTAAGTACACCCTATCTATTACAACTTACACAGGCCATTTTATATGTAATTTAGTGTGCTATTTAATGTTTTTACTAAAAGCTCATTTTTTCACTCTCAGGGCATGAGTAGGAGGCTAACCTAGTCACGAAACGTCGTCTAAGAAGTTCAAGAAAGACTGAAACTCGAGAAGTAAAACACTATATAATTTACATAACAGTCAAGATAAGTAGAAACCAATATATATATATATATATATATATATATTTATTTATTTATTTATTTTTACACTCAGATATATTATATGGAACATGCATTATGGCGGGTAATATACTGGGGTGGTGGAAGCCGGCTGCCTTGCCGAATCAATAATGCAGTAGATGAAGAAGTTTCAAACTTGCCTAAAGCCTCTTAGATTACGTAATTATAAGAGGGGAGGGAGCTGAAGGCAAAAGGGGGGGGGTCCATTGTTTGTTTTTCTTACAATGGAAATATTTTAAATATTCACAAAATTATGAGTATTTATATTTCCTTAGGTTGTTTTACGTAATATCCAATAATTGAGCCGTTTATTTTGAAAGTGGCCTACCTCCATTTATCTTCAAATGGGGATATTTAAGGGTTTGCGTTTCAATGAATTTAAAAATATACATATAGGATACTAATGAGTCATACTGTTTAAGTGCATCTAAGGGTGTTAAATTTATGGTTCCTATTAAGATTGTAACAATTATTAAGTGAATAATGTGCGTTTTCTTATCAAGAATGGAGTTAGGCCACTTTCAAAATTAACAACCAAATTCATTATAAAATTTGAAGGTACCCAAGTCGATTCAACATAATTTAAGATGCTTCAAATTGAAAAAAACAATATTCAATTTATTTTACATATCTTTAAAACACTTCGGAAACACAATTTATGCGATTCAAAACATTTTTTAATCATTTAAAAAATGACAAATTAAAGAACATATAAAATTACAAACATAAATTTATTACAAAACAATTTACTATTCATCTACATTTTGCTCGTGTGAAAGGGATTTGAAGAAATCATGATGTTCCGGTGGTATCACAAAAGATCAATCTTGTCCTTGAATTTTGCTGTTGTAATTTGTCTGATATTTTTGTACAGTGGTTTCAATACAATGTTTTCGAATTTTCTTGGTCTACCCCGACGTGGTAATAAATTCAGGACTTTCAAATTTTCATTATCATTCATTGATGTCTTATAGAAAATTTTATACGGTTCATTTCTAACAAAACGCATATTTGTAACCAGTTTACTGATTCTCCATCAGAATTCTTTACCCTTTTAAAAATTGCGTCTTCTAATAATTTTGTTGATACAAAATCTTTTTGTCTCATTTCATTTACTATAAAATTATTACCTTTCCGACCCTTCACCACTGCTTTCAGACATTATCAATAGTAAATATCTTGATATAAGTATAAAATAAATGGAGTTAGGGCACTTTCAAACTGCACGGTTCAGTTATTGAACTAATTCTGAAAACTTAGGTGTCAAAAACTTATCGTATTTGATCGGAATATCAGCAACCTGAAATGCTTCACTGATATATAATGTGAAGTTGTACATGTAACCATGGTAACTGGCAAAAAATTGAAAAACGGAGTTAGGCCACTTTCAAAATAAACGGCTCAATTATTTAAATATATATATATATATATATATATATATATATATATATATATATATATATATATATATATATAATATAATATAATATTTAGATCTTGAGTTTCAGTCTTTTATTTCTTTATATAAAAAAACCAATATATATATATATATATATATACAATCAATTATTAACTGTTTTTATGACTTTACAACGTGCGCAAATGTTATTCAAACTTAGCCTTACGTTTGAGCTTGGTCTTGAACATGTCCACCTTCCTGCACGACCGTTAGATTTCAAAAAGTACAGTCTATTGTAAGTCCCTTCTTCGGTTGTGTTGGTATGCAGTCGAACCTGGATAAGATCTTGGCGACAGGATTTCGATTCCACTTATAGAGAGGTATTCCAATTAAACAAAGTTTCACTTAGCCAGGTCATTAAGGTTCCATTTACCACTAAAAGAGGTTCTCAAACAACTTATCATTTTTATTAATGTAAAAATTCATTACCTGTGTATGTATTACACACTTAAAAGCATACATGTTAGATATAGATATATGAGATTCGAGTAACAATGTGGTGATATTTACACTTTAGGTACCAATCAAAACAAAACAAATCCACGTTTTATTTGTAGTAATGTAAAATCCACTTATGGAGGTAATCTCTACAATAATTGATTTGACTTATATAGGTAAGAGCATTCCAGTTAAAGAGTTTATATAAGGGAAAAATGATGGGACAAGAAGTTTTGTACCACTTATATAAGCAGGTAACACTTATCCATGTTCGACTGTAGTTTTTTATTCATTTATTAGAAACTCTAGAAGTTTGTAAGTTACTAAATGAAACAATTTCACACTCACTTCAACAATGACTGGAATTGAAACTTCACCGATTTGTACTATTGTCCTAGAAACTGAACAGTACAGTCTCTACCAAGTACTGAACCCAAGACCCTTCGTGGGCTGTAGTGGTACAGGTTTTAAAAAAATATACTTTCATGAACTGTAGGTATTAAAACTAATTAGGATGTTCGTAAGGCATATGAAGATGGAATTAGTTAATGCTTACTCAATAATAAACGCGAAGTTTATATTGCCAATATTTTCATAGAGGTGATGGTCTACAAGCTGTGCAGTAGCTTCCAAGGATATTCCATAATTTTTTCATAGAAGTTTAATTTATAGTATACTAGCTTTTGCCCGCGGCTTCGCTCGCATAGAATTTGGACTACCGCATAAAGTTTCTTGACAGTGCTTTTTAACAATAATTTAAAATAATAAATCATTTAATCATTTAAATAATTTAATTTTGTTCACTATAGGTTACTCGTACAAAATTTCAGATGTCTAACTTCAAAACGGACGGATTCCATACAACCTTTGAACCCTTATTACACGTAATAAGCGTAATAATCACGTATAATAAGAGTGGAATTATCCAAACTTCTTTCTTAAATCATACAAAGGACCTATCTGCAAATTTCAAGATGCTAAATTCCTGATTTGCCTTTAATTATGTACTATAATGGATTCTCCACAGTACCTCTAACTGTCGGGGGTGGGGAGGGGCACGTGTCCCCATGCGCCCCCCTAAATCCGCGTTTGCTATAGCCCATGTGTTATTCTGATGTATAACCTATATTACTGTAAAGTTTCATCCAAATCCGTTCAGTAGTTTTTGCGTGAAAGAGAGACAAACATACAAACTTTCACATTTATAATATTAGTAAGACGTTACTATTTTAAGTTTTACATGTTTACATAGCGGTTTTCGGATCACTGTTAGAAATTCAATAATGATTCCGTAATGAATCTAAAGATGGGCTAATCTTTAACGGGGAAAGAGCAAATGACGTGAGATATGCGGACGAAGCGGTGCTTCTAGCAGACAGTCGAGTACCATGCAAATAATCATCCTCTGAATAGACTCAATTATTTATCTGAGATGTAACGTTACTGATATCAGGGATCACTCCAATGAAGTCAGGTCCCGCATAGAGAAGACAAGAAGTGCATTTAACCAACTCAGAAAGGTGCTATGCAACCTAAATTCGTATCTACAGGCTCGAATCAGAGCACTCAGATGTTAGGTGTTCTCAGTGTTATCATATGGATTAGAGGCGTAGACACTTACGGAATATTCAAGTAAACGCCTACAAGCGGTCGAGATGTGTTATTGGCGCATGCTCGGTGATTTATTGGTGCACCATATCAGCAACGAATGCATTGGACAGTATCAAAGATATAACTTGACATACTTCAATCTTGTGGTGAGATATGAAATGTACGGTCTGCTGCCTACTGCAGGGAAAACCTCAGGCTATTGCCTTTGATAAGATTAATATCGATAGACTTGTTTCGTGCAGCGCTCAGTAAAATCAGACGAGTCGTTATAATAGCCAACATCCAAGGCATTATATTTAGAAGTTTCTAGTTATTTTGCTACACCATCATCTACGACGCTCTATACTTTCCTATGCCCATTGTAACTTTCATGTATTTTTCCGAAAATATTCTGAAATGATTAAGAAATGTCTGGATTGGGTTAGTCCTTATTCAATCCTCTTTATTGCAAAATTTATTATTATCTTTCCAGTTCCTCAACTAAAATAAAATCTTCTATGTGCGTTTTGAAACGTCGACATTCATTATTACCCATATTTCTTGTTTTAATACTCCTTTCTATTTTTATTTAAGTGTTAATATGAGATTTTCAGTAATTCGTTCCACCCACAAACGGTTGAGCTCTTACTCCTTGAAGAAAAAAGTTGAGGACTAGTGTCTGTGAAAGAAGATATTAAACTGTTACGATGGAGTGGAAGTGGCTGTAGAGTCCAAGATGAAGGCAAACACGGTAAAGGTTGATCTTCCCAACTGATTGTTTACCGAACGGATTGTACTCGTCCAAGGATGCTCTCTCGATATGTTTGTCCGGATCCACTCTCTGCGATAAAACCTCAAGTGCCTTCTTTTCTTTGGTTTTACCCATCTGTGGGGTACTGCGTTTCAACATCATTAGTTCTTGTTTCGCCTCTTACTCTCCAGTCCAGTGTCTCTCCGTCCTTTCTGATCTCGTACTCCTTTCCTCATTGGAGAGCTTGTTCGTTCGCTTCGTTCTCGCCTCAAACCTCATCCTCTTGTCAAGTGTTATGCTCTTGACAGTTCCATACCTGAGCATTTCCTCCGTCACCCTGAGTTCTCTCATGTGCCTCTCTGCCTCGTTAAACCAGTTCGGTTTAGGGTTTTTTTTTTTCTAAGGAATTTAAATATTCGTTTCATTCATAAGCAGAATATACGTTCAAAGAAATGAATCCTTCTTTTCCAGATCTTGGTATAGCTAACTCTGATTATTTTGTATCAGGACTCTTGTTTGCGGTTTCAAGCCAAAATGAATACCTATCTACTGTTTGGATGGTTGGAACATGTAATACATTTGTTGTCTATTAAAAGTGAGGTCTACTTCTTTATATACTTCCGTTTCTTAGAGAACTTTGACGGTCGTAATAATAGAACGGCAAGGAGAAGGTTCAGCTATGCACAGGATCAAAGATGCTAATGCTCAATGGCGACCTGCAACGGTGTCGCATTGTGTAATAAGGTGCCCTTAGGGCTAGGGTGTATTCCCGCCCCCCACAACCGAAGGGAGGTCGATAACCCCTGATCCCCTCCTCAAGGTCGACCAAGGTCAGTCGCAATCGATAACCGTATCCGAGGGGTCTTCAACCTGTGACGTCTTAGTCGCCCATTCATTACTCCATGTTAGTGGAGCACTGTTCAATCCGGCTGCATAATAATATGACAGTTCTGGACGCTGTAAACATTCTGTCTTTGTTTTTTGGTTTCTGAGGTACTGTCTTTCAATTCAAATGCTCTTCCAATGGTATAACGTTTGCCTTTGTGATGTGTATAATTGTTGTAAAATAAGCTTTGCCTATGCACTAGACAGAAGTAAGAAAATTTCTTTGAAGAAGTTTTTACCTAGCCAAATTTCTCAACTTTACCTAATAATACTTGATAACCATGCACAATGTTGGATCATATACACTCCTATTCTGCAGAGATATCCTATTGTGGATGCTATATCATACACATCATACATGGAGCACGCCAGGTGCCAAATACTTAGTGCTTTAAAAACCCCACCAATTCCTCACCTATCCTTATAATCCATTGTATCTCGAATACGGGATCTTTAAATAGAATCGTTATATTATTTTAATATTTCACGTTTCATTCGCTGGCCTTAGTTCTAGGACTGATACCCCAAACCAGCATATTATTACCACACTGTTTACGCTTATTGCGACCCATCACCCCTTCATTATTAAATAAATTGAAAAATTAAAATTAAGGCTCATGCGGTATTTCTTCTTGATGAATGAACTGGGTTAGAATTCTGGGCCATACAAGTAAATTTCTCTTGCCGGAACTTGAGTTCAGTTATGAGAATCGTGGTTTTACTGTTTTTTAGGTCAGCTTAACTATAAAAAATCTGACTCTAATTAGTTAATCAGTGTGTATGGTTATAATAATAACCATTCTTTATTAATTTATTCTGGGACAATAGCAATACAGATATAATGGGTATTATTACGTCTTAGAGTATATTAATACAGAGTATTATTGCGTTTTTTTACAGGGTATTACAGTTTTTTTTTTCTCATTAATTCTTTCTCACTTAATAAAAGTTGCAAATTACCTACAGTGATAACATTTAAAAAGATAAAGAAAACAGATTACAAAAAAAAAAACAGAAATAAGATTACAATAATTATATAAAGATAAAAAATAGATAATTACATATGTATGCAAATTACGAAGTCAATTAGAAATAAACAAAGCAGAAAATGAAACAAAAATATGAACAATATCAACTAATATAGCTTGTTTTAAAAATAACTAACTGGATGAGTGAAGCGTCAATAATATAAATATATATGAATAACGATATTAATATACTTATAAATAAAAACTTATCATTCATTAATCAGTTAAAAAATATTAATCTCTAAACTGAGTATGTTATTTCCGATTTTTTGGGAATTCTAAGGATATAAGGTGAATGAATATATGGGATTTGAAGGTTGAAAGATTATTGGAACGACGAATGGAAGAGGGTATAGAGTTCCAAAGTGACGAGGATCGGATAAGGAATGATCTTATATGCCATATGTACCTTTATACGTTGTATGTATCTATTGGATCGTTCTACTGATTACTGTTATATAGTCTTGAGTAAAAGATACAATCACCACCAATAAAAGATGCAAGATCCACTTATTATTAATAACTTACCTTCTATTCCCAAAGTCACGGGTTCGCAGCCCGTCAGGTGGCCTTAATTTTGTTTAAAGGGAGTAAAAAATACTTGATTATGCCGCTCTTCGGAGGGAAGGTAAAATGGCGGCCTCGAGCTTGTCCGGTTTCAGGTATCCCTATTTTAATTTTACTAGGATAGTCAAATCTAGAGCCTCTGCTGTCGATTCGTCTGATTAGCCATATCAGCATAGAGTGACGTCAATTAAACAAAAAATCGAACTACCAATGCATGTCACTTAGATTGGGACTGATGTATTTTATTTCTTCAATAAAATATATACTTATATCGATGAACATTTGCCAAACAATAAAGAAAACGTTGACCAGTAATGCGGACTTATTCTTTACCCTTGAAGTATTCAAATGGAAAAAGTATTAACTACCGAATGAAATATTGTTTTCGTCCCCCATCCTGAATAAAAAATTATTTTCAAATTAATACTTTTGAGGGTTTTAATTAGAATCGCAATAGCACAATTTAATTTAACAATCTTCTCCTGGTTTGAAATCGATTAAATTTATTCACGTAGTAATAACAGAAATAATTGAATGCCAAACAAAAAGAGGAACAAGATGTTATTTTGAATACTGAAATTTTCTCGGAAAGGATAGTGTTTTTTCATCTCCTGCTGGTAATATTTAACGAGCCAAGATCCGTCGCCAATCTCATGATTTCTCAGTTGGATAGATTCATAATCATCAATCATAATATTTGATAATTCGTTTAGGAAATAAATGTTAAAAGTTTTTATTTAAAATCCAAATGAAGCCATGGTAGAGTTACTGTTGGGTATTGTTCTTCTTCACGCCTCTCATGCCATTTTATTTTAACTTTATTAAATCTGCCGACTGCCATTTTGTTTTATTGACAGGTGTGGTTAAATATATAAATAGAAAGAAATGTATGTATTTATAATGGAAAAACACCACTTGTTCTCCGAGGCTGTAGATGTATTCTCATCAGTGATTAATACTATATCATGGCTGATATTAACTAAGGCACCTGGAGGTCACCCGTGGTGTAGTGGTATTAGCATAACAACCTAATATGCCCAAGGTCGAGGATTTGTAGGTTTGTAGTCTTAGGATTTTTTAAATTGAGTAAATTAGTTATATTGTCCTTCGGAGGAGACGTATAATGGCGGCCCATAGCCCTTTCTGTTACAGGTACTACAAAAATGTCTTAACTACCTTTTATGTAAACATCCTTTTGTTTTTTCGTCCAATATTGTTTTTATTAACATGTGAACGTTAATAAAAATAAGCGAAGCGAGACTAAAGCAAGTCGAATAAAAAAGTAAGTCAAGCGAGACTTCTTTTTTTATTATATTGTTTATTTATTAGCTCTTTCTAACGTTAGAATAATTAATTAATGGATCTTACTAAAATATATTAAAAATTATTTCATCTAGTAAAATAAATATGTATTCTTCTATAAGAGCCGACATTCCTTTCTTTTAAATTGTAAATATCATTGTCGAATAATATGTGCGAGCATATGAGCCTATTAAAAAACAGACACGCATACACATACACAGAATATATATGTTCATATTTGAACATGACATATACCAATTCAGTATTCGTCACATATCAGAGGATCAAGAATCCAATCACGCTGTTACAATATCGTACCCAACTGAAAAATAAGTGTTTTTTCGGTGGTGGTTTACGACCATGGAAGAAATGGGTAAATATATCTTTATCCTAATAAAAACTTTACCAAGCTAGCTTCAGAGCTTGTCTGCCTTATGGCACTGGTATCCTAATGCTATTCCAAGCCCGCCCATTAATAGTTTTTCCAAAAATGTAGGCTTTTAACTTATATCACGTTTATTATTATTATTATTAAGACAAGAACTGACTAGACGGTGCAAACAACTATCACATCTTCGGGACTACAGATCTTCACTTGACTTGAGGAACAAACGACTTATCTATAACAGTATACTAAAACCTGTTTGGACATGTGGAGCAGAACTTTGGGGTTCAGCAAAAAAAGTTCACATACACAAGATTCAAGAAATAACACAATCCAAAATTTTCAGAAAAATTCTTAATGCACCGTGGTATGTTTCGAATCACACTATACACAACGACATGAACATTCCTACTATAAAGTCATGTATTCATAACAAATACATAACATTCCACTTATCGGCACAATATCACCCAAACCCACTCCTTCTTCCGCTTTCCTACTCCCTGTTACCTGGACTTAATAAAAAAAGATTAAAAAGACATTGGCCAAGAGACATACTGAAAAATTGATATTTCATTCCAAAACTCGATGTTCCTGTACAATAGCAAAGAGAAAAACATCTGGATCAAATTTGCTGGATGCGCAATTGCGCAGGTGCAAATGAAAATTAAATAATAATAATAATAATATTATTATTTACTTATTGTGAAGGTACCTGACGTTTCCTTCATACTTATTTCATCTTTTCTCCAAAATTCTTTTTGCATACTCTGTCCATTTTGTTCTTGGTGCCTTCAATGCTTCCTTCTCCGACATTGCTGTACACTTTTCAACCTTGTTCTGCAATACTTTTGTTTATAAATCACTTCGTTCTATTGTCTATCTTTTATTCATTTTAACTTGATTTAATCTAATCCATGGTGTGGTTGACTTTACTGTAGCGTGTCAGCAAGAATTCTATTTGAGAATATTGTTAGAGGGAGTGTAGTAATATGTCCATAAAATTTCAGTCATTTCTTAGGTCTGCTGCAAGATTTGGGACATTTTCTGTGTGTCTTCTTGATTGTAAATCCCTGTCCTAATTACCAAATGCCTATGTAGGTAAAATTCAGGACTCCCGCTGTATCATCATCCCGTTAGCCATAATAGCATAGTGATACGTTAAATAAATAAATATGTATTTATAATAAATATATATATTATTTCACCCATAAATATATCATTATTTCACAGCTCGTACCTCACACGAGGGTGTGTCTTCCAGCTATCTTGACGTCACCGGCCAGATTTAGTTGTCAATTGGCTCAAGTCCCTGCCCGTGTTGTCTCCTCTGATATATTTAGACAGAACATAGGCATACAATTCTCCCCATGCCATTGGAAGCCTCCGCCATACAAATGCTGATCTAATATATATTATAAAATGCTTTGTTCGTACGTGAAGACACAGGATTCTCTATCACCACCAACCCCAATCAACTTCCCTTTGGGGTGTTAAATACCCCTTGGTCTCCAGGTGGTAGTAAGGAAGTTTGGTCGCGGTGGATGGATTTGTGGGGGGAGGGCACGGGGGCAAGGGCCCCCCGACAGTTTTTTAGGTACTGTGGAGAATCCATTATAGTGCATAATTAAAGGCAAATCACATGATAATAGTTGTTAAAATAACAAAAAGAACATGAGTGAACCTATTGTTTTGATATCCTACTGATGTTATAAATGCGAAAGTTTGTATGTTTTTCTCTCTTTCACGCAAAAACTACTGAACGGAGTTGGATGAAACTTTACAGTAATATAGGTTAAACACATAGGCTACAGCAAGGGCGAATTTATGGGGGGGGGGCACGGGGGCACGTGTCCCCCTCCCCCCTCCCCCGACAGTTTTTAGGTACTGTTGAGAATCCATTATAGTACATAATTATAGGCAAATCAAGAAATTAGCATCTTGAAATTTGCAGATAGGTTCTTTGTATAATTTTAGAAAGAAATTTGGATAGTTCAACCCTCAAAGGTTTGCCCCTTAATATAATAGGGGTTCAAGGATTTTACGGAATCCATCAGTTTTGAAGTTAGACATCTGAAATTTTGGATGTACCAGTGACTTATTGTTGAAAAAAAAAAGAAAGTAAATTATTTATTTAAAATGATCTGTCCCGAAACTTTAAGTGGCAGACCAAATTACACGCGAGCGAAGCCGCGGGCAACAGCTAGTGTTCTGTAAAGATATTTATTGTAGATTAGAAAATATTATTATTGTTTCTATGTGTTACATTTGCACCTGCTCAGTTTCGTATTCGACAAACTTTACCTCAATGCTGGTTTTTCTCCTCGATTTGCAGGATTATGAAATTTTTTAATTGGTTTCTGATCCTGTCTCTTGGCCATTGAGAGTAGGAAAAATAAAGTTCTGTTGACAAGTGGAGTGTTTACTTGCTATAAATATATGTTTTTACTGAGGGAGTGTTCATGTTGTGTGCAATAGATAATATAGCTGTGTATTGAAGATAATATAAATATAAAAAAAAAAAAAGTTAATATTAACATTGATGCAATTAAATGTCATGATTAGCAAGCCTATTTTTATTTTACATATTTATTTATTTATTTTTAATATATGTAGTTTAATTAAAGTTATTATGATATTCAATAATACAAATATTAAAACAATTTAACAGTATACGATTTCAAGCCGTGATATTTATAAACTATAGAAGAAAGATTCCGATATATCTGACGAATTACTTGTTATATTACTTTTTTTAAATTTAGATAGATTAATATTTCATTTATTTTAATTTATATAACACTGGGTTTCGAGTTCCGAGACACTATCTGTAAAAGATAGGTTATTTATCGAGTTAGCAGCCGTGATTCAGGATGCCCTTCTTCAGCTCTACCAGCTCCTTTAAAACTTTTAATTAGTTGAGTCGGATCTCGGCCAAATCATCTCGTTGCACAAGCCTTGGCTCCGAAACAGTACATTTTCTACCATGTATTGACCCTTGATAACCTTCATGGGTTATTGGCAAATTATTTCTATACAAATAACACATAATCGATTCTGCACCATCAAGCTTCCTTTTAGGCCTTCCTTCTTTTTGCTGAAACTCGATGAATGCTTGATCAAGTCCATCTTCAGTTAACTTTTAGATATGTGATGTGTGAACAGTTTATAATACTTCTAATAGGTAAATATTACAATATCTTCCAAATATATTACTATTCTCTGCTCACCTTCCTCAAGTGTATACATGTTTATTAAAACTCCAAGGTGGGTTTTAATGTCTGGGATATTCTGTTCCCCCTCAGCCTGCCCATTACCCATGTAACGTTTCTATCTCTTATAAAAGATTTATGCTGATTTTATTTTTCCCCTCACTCATACATCCACCCACTGCTTTGTTACGGATCTAGGAGGCAGTGACAGTGACGTCATAGCCGGATGGGGAAGTTGGCAGGTGGTACATATTGAGGTAGGCTCGTGCAATTAGCACATCAAGGGACACAGCATTAGGCCTTCGGGTCTTCCTTCCGCTTTCATCTTTGTATCCGATCCTGTTCTTCAACTTTCTATATCTGTCTTGTAGGCATACATCTGTACGAATATATAAGTTGGGGGAGTCCAGGATTCGCTTGTGTGTTGTTGAGCAGGAAAAGTATAGAAGAAGGTATATTTAATTTTTAGAAATATTATGAACTGTTTTCTGCATCTCACTTTTTCTTTATATTATCCGGAGGTGGACATTCTTAAATAAGTAAAACATTAGTGATACAAGCCTTCATTAAGCATTTGGTTATTTATTTCCGGAAAAAATATTAAAATATTATTTGCCCCATTGCTTAAAGCCGCCTTGTCATTTGATTTTAATCTAGAGAGACTTGTCAATTTCTATCCTGAATTAGATCATACGCTAAGAATAATTTGTTTTACCATATACATTTTTTATGATACGCTAAATCTATCTTTTATAAAAAGAGATTTTTTGGTGTAGTTTTTAAAAATCTAATATTATAGGGGATTTGAATTAAGTAATGACTATACGATAATGTGACGATCTATGATTTTTGGAGCATTGATAATAAAAAATCAAATATACATTTTTAATGATGCCCCTGAATTTTATTAATCAAGTAAGTAAACGATTTATTATTGAAACTGTTATATATCTGCTTTATAATAACTATTGTCTCGATTTATGGTACACTATTTTATTTTTATTTTATCAGACTGATATTATTCAAACCCAACCTGTTTCTTAACATTGAACTATTTTTCAATGCTCGAATATTGTTTTCCTGATTTATTTTAATTCGACTATCTTTTCTATAAACATATACCTAATCACAATCGCTTCTTTTGTTTATTTCTATTTTATGTATCTAGCGACATTGAATCATAAGCATTTTTAAGTGTACAGCATTTTTGATTTTTTGTTTTTAGGGGCTCAAGACTGGCTGCCTTAGAAAAAAAAAGTTTAAGAAATGGAGGAGCCCCCAAACCCGGAGAAGGAAGCTTACAAATGTATTTTGAGGACAAGGAAAAAAAAGAAAGCGATTTGTAGCAAGTACATTGACGCGATCGTCGAATTGGAAAAGAAGAGGTTGAACAGTCTGAAAATTACCGAAAAAACAAAACCTAAACCGGTTTCTCTCCCACAGTTCGTGAAAGGAGACTACGATGATAAAGATATCGAGAGGGAGATTAAAGCTGTTGCTGAAGAAATGGCGGAAATTGTTAAAATTAACAAAATAATTAACAAGAATTACGGATCCACCTCGATCTGTTTTGTACCTCACACGATGACTTCTCTCGACGGAGAGACACTTTGAATTATTTTTTAAGTCTTTTTTTTTATCGACTTAAATTTTTTTATTTCATTTTTATATTTTTTTTATGAAAGAAAAATATTTTATACATAATTTTTTATACAGATATGGTGATCAGTGATATGGTAATATATACCAGAATATTAGAATGTTAAATATAGAATAATTCCAGTTTTTATTCGTTGGTTTTATTTATTCCTTTATTATTCTTGGGTATTATAAATTTAAATTCTAATTTCTTATTCTAAAATACAATTAAAAGGGAGATTATTTGTTTGTTTTGTTTGTTCATTTAACGTCACTTTATGCTGCTATGGCTAATCGGACGATGCTACAGTGGGAGCTCTAAATTTTGCCTATCCAGGTTTAATTAGGATAGGGATTTTTAACGAGTACCTGACATCGTACAGGCTCGGGATCCCCGTTTAACGTCCCTTCCGAAGGACGGCGTAAATAAGGATTTTTTACTCCCTTAAAAAAATCCTAGGGCCACCTGCCGGGCTACGAACCCGCGATCTTGGGTTTAGTAGTTTGTTACGCTAACCACTAGACCACAGGTGACCGTAGGAGATTATTTGTTAAATCACTATGTTTAAAAACTACTGCCAACAGAAGAGATAATGTTTAAAATTTTGTACTGTTAAGGGCTTTAAATATAATTAAGATCTCTCATTTTTTTTTTTTAATTTCATACCTATTTCGTGATAGGTTTCATACATTTTTTTCCTTGAAATATAAGATCAAATTTTTTCATTGGATTGGATTTAAAATTGTTTTAAGCACCATAATGTATGTGGGCTATAAAATAAAAATTACCTCCTCAGGTAAATTCGACAATAGATATTTAAAGCGGAGTAGTTCTGGGTGTTCAGAGCTAGGTTCAAATGTTAATTAAGCCGGTCAACAGCCGGGGATGGGAGTTACTCCTAGTTACAGACCCTCCTCCGGCACACTCAGCCTCTATAAAGAGGGTATCCTTAATCGGGACAAA
This sequence comes from Arma custos, assembly GCA_037127475.1. Classification (NCBI taxonomy): domain Eukaryota; kingdom Metazoa; phylum Arthropoda; class Insecta; order Hemiptera; family Pentatomidae; genus Arma; species Arma custos. Next base: position 10,976,868 of record CM073763.1, read on the forward strand.
ACATGGAAATTGGAAATTACCTTCCTGAACAACTGTTGTCCTAGATACAGCACAATTACTACCTTGCTCCTTAAAAATAAGTCGAATAATGTAGTGTGATGCAGTCCAAAACTGTTTCTTTAAAATCATTTTCACAAGCAAAATAATTATGTAAAACGACAAATTATGATGCAATAGTAATTAATGAAATTGACTACTAATTTAATTGCCCGTGTGACTTTTATTAATTAAAATGTTAATATATTATAATGCCTTATAGTGCTAACACTGCCTAAGTGCATTGCTACACAGCTAATGGATTGAATATGTCGTCAGGGAAAGACAGTTGCAATTACTTTCATTTCATCGGATTGTTTCTGCTTAAGTTTATGCAAGGACGTCTTAGTCTGGTGATTGTCTTTATGGCAGGCATCTTCATCATTTCATATTGATATTGTCAGAGATGAGCGCATTAATTTTAGTTTTATTCAGATATTAGCGTGGGAGAGGAAATAGAAAAATGATATAATAAAACAAAATATTTTTATGCTCATGAAATTAATTAGGCAATGCAAGGGTATACAATACCTGCTGTACTAAACAGTTGTTAGAATTTGGTAGGATTAAACGCCGTCCACGGTCATAAGCACCCGAGGATTTTATTATGTAAAGAAGTTTCAAACCAACAGTTCTGTAGGAAAGAGTAGAAGATCATCCTAAACCCCTAGATCATTCCCCAATTTAGGGTGACCACTTTATAGGGGCTGGCCGAGCCCCAGGAGGGTCTGCCGATCTCACATGATCCAACTGCAGCCACAGCCGGATTCGAACCCGGCACTTACTGCGCTCTTCTCAAGCAACACCGCTTCCCTTTTATTATGTATGAGAATAAATTAAACGATCTCTATATATATCTACAGCCTTTGTGAATAAATGGTTAACTCGAATATTGTCCAAAATGAGTTAATTTTCCTAAAGTTAGAGGAATTGTTTGATACTCATAAATATTTAGCTTGAATTGTAGTTATTGCTTTTATTAGAACTCCATTTTAAGTCAAATACTACAAGAAACTCATTCTGGGCACAATTCGATTTAACCACTTACTCACCAAGGATTATGCAGATATATGTGCATATAAATATATGTGTATGTACGCGCACTGCAGCATATAAATAATTTACGAAAACCTGTTTACTTATATGATAAAATAAAGATTTGAATGCATAAAGACAATTTAATGTAGTTTAAATGCATAAACTAATATAATATAATCTGTCAATTGTTGTAATGAGTAACCATTAAGTTTGAAATACTCAACCTTAAAACTTGACACTACTGGCCTATCTTCTTCATTCTTCTGAAATCTGATATTTTTTTATTATTAATAGCAATTGGGACCAGACGGTTTTTGGAAAATTTTCAAGGGGAAAATTCTCTTCTATCGAAATCCTAAACCAAAATCCCTAGTGAAACTCTTCAATACTTCCTATATCGGAGAAAACGTTTAGTCCACGTTGAGTTTATTGTAACCAAAATAAACTATTTTTAAGTAAGCTCTCCAATTATATATTTTTTATGATGTGACTATTTTTTATTGATTGTAGTTACGTGGTAGTTTTGACTGGCTTGTCCTAAGCTGGGAATTAAAATACCGATGTCAAAACAAGCTTTCTAAACCGAAAACTCAATACAGTTGCGTCAATTCCATGACCAATTTTTTATCCTTCGGGCATATATGTCTATATGTTATCGTTATGAGAAAGTATATTTAGAAATTTACATTAGTTTTGAATGTTATCTTTTTTTCTAAATAAAAAAAGATTATAACTGTGCCATTACTTATGAAAAAAAAAAAAGGTTTTACCACTTTTATGGGTACCCATTTTATAGATAACAGGCCAACAAAAATTTTTTTTGAAAAAACTTAAATAGTTGATCTTTATAGATTTTTATGTGCTGAATCTAAATCTGGCCTTAGTTTTTTTGTATCACCGATAGTTTTCCAGCAATATACTTTGTGTTATGTAGTATAAACCCCTATCTTACTAATATTATAAATGTGGAAGTTTGTATGTTTGTCTCTCTTTCACGCAAAAACTACTGGACGGATTTGGATGAAACTTTACAGTAATATGTGTTATACATCAGAATAACACATAGGCTATAGTAAGCGCGGATTTAGGGGGGTGCACGGGGGCACGTGCCCCCCCGACAGTTTTTTAGGCACTGTGGAGATCCCATTATAGTACATAATAATTAAATGCAAATCACATGATAATAATTGTTAAAATAACAGAAAGAAGATGAGTGAAACTATCTATATATATTTGTTTTGATATACTACTAATGTTACTAATATTATGAATGTGAAAGTTTGTATGTTTGTCTCTCTTTCACGCAAAAACTACTGGACGGATTTGGATGAAACTTTACAGTAATATAGGTTATACATCAGAATAACACATAGGCTATAGTAAGCGCAGATTTAGGGGGGTGCACGGGGGCACGTGCCCCCCCCGACAGTTTTTTAGGTACTGTGGAGAATCCAAGATTGTACATAATTAAAGGCAAATCGCATGATCATAGTTGTTAAAATAAAATGAGTGAAACTATTTGTTTTGATATTCAACTAATCTTACTAATATTATAAATGTGAAAGTTTGTATGTTTGTCTCTCTTTCAAGCAAAAACTACTGAACGGATTTGGATGAAACTTATTGAGTAAAATAGGTTATACATCATAGGCTACAGCAAGGGCAGATTTATGTGGGGGTATGTGACCCCTCCCGTTATAGTACATAATTAAAGGCAAATCAGGAACATAGCATCATGAAGTTAGGTTCTTTGTGTAGTTTAAGAAAAAAATTTGGATAATTCCACTCCAAGGGTTTCCCCTTTATGGTAATATAAAAGGTTGTATAGAATCCGTCAGTTTTGAAGTTAGACAGCTGATATTTTGGATGTATGAGTAACTTATATTTTAAATAAATAATTATTTATTAAAAATGATATTTCACGATTTTTTATGTGGCAGACCAAATTCCACGCGAGCGAAGCTGCGGGCATAAGCTAGTACGGTATACGGGGGAGTTAATGAAACACTATGCTACATCATAAGCATGGTTTGTATTTACCGTGGCTACTTAAAACAGTGATATAATGTGCCAATACAGGTTTCACTTGTCAACTGGAATTGCTCTACACTTTCTTTCTCTTTTTTCTTTGAAGCTTCTTGTGTATCTTTTTCTACGATGAGTCGCTTGTTGAAGTTCTCGGTGAAGTGACCAACAGAAGTCCCCCATCATGTCGGCGTTCCAGCGGCCCTGGTAGCGTTTTTCCACCACTTAAACGTCCTGGTGAAAACGCTCACCTTGCTCCTCACTAACATCTCCCAAATTCTCCGGGAAGTAATCAAGGTGGCTGTTCAAAAAGTAAAACTTTCAGGCCATTAAACATCCTAACTTTAAAAATGAATGATACCCATGCCTCTTTCTCATTTAAGATCATTGTGGAATCAAAGTTAACACCAAACATCATTTTTGTAATGTCAGGTCCGACATGCTGCCTCCATATCATAGGAACAGCAAATTTAAAGGGGTTTTCCTCTTTTTTCGACCATTTTCTTAGATCTTCGACACATACCTTATGCGAGGCCGAAGATTTATCTTGATCACCAAGTTCAGTTCCAAAGTATGATAGATAAACATTTTTGATATTGTATCTTTGTCATCAAATTGTTTTTTTTAATCACAAACTCACCACAAATATAGCCCAAACTGTCAGTAGAGTTTTTACAACCGCGATTAGACATGATGCGTACAGTAAACGTGAAAGTGAGGTTAGGTCGACAGTAAGCAAAACATCAGCT